>CAJNDT010006213.1:1396383-1439080 GCA_905221615.1 Symbiodinium sp. CCMP2592
CAACTAGTTTCAAGTTTCAACTTTCAACTGTCACTATCGAATTTGGGAAGCGAGTGTAAATTGTAAAGTTTCATGGGGATTCAAGTGATAATTCTTAGCCGGAGACGAGGTTCGGAAGTGGCTGTCGTGGAAGTTGTCAATCTCAGGTCAACCTCGTTGGTCAGTCGGCGTGGAGGCTGACCTTCGACGGCGTCACAATCCCGACAGGGGACTCGCTGGTGGTGGCCCTGGCCTGCTTCACAGACACTCAGCGAGACGCAGTCGTCCAACACCCATGCAATCTTTAGACTTTTGTGTCTGCTGGCTCGGCTAGGTAGCAGCCTGGACCTGAAATGAAATGAAATGGACCTCAAATGAGAGTGTAACAGTTTGTTTCCATGGCTGACTGGGAACGGGCAAGCAAGGACAGGCAAGGCGAATTGCAGGAGCAGCTGATCGGGCTGGCGCCTGCCGGCGCCAGTCATGCCGGCTTGGAGGTGGCAAAGAACATCTCTTCACTGCTGAGCAGCCAGCTGAACGTGCAGGAGACAGTGACCGTTTGGTGCCTTGATGAATTAAACTTGTGTGGCATAGCGGACTGAGGGGCATTCTGTTTGTTGCCAGTCGCGTCGTAGTCGGCTAGTCAGCTAGTCAGAGTCAGAGCGGAGCCCCTGCGAGGTCTGGCAAGAAGCTTCCTCGCTGGAAGCTTTGGACCGAGCCTTGTCTGGTTTGTTAACTGGCGCATGGACTTAGTGAGTAAGATAATACAAGAGTTGTGTGATCACTTTGCAGCAGCAGCTCTCAGGAGCACTGTGTGGTCAGACCGGCAACCATGCAGATCTACATCTGCAAACTCTCCTTGGCAACGGAAGCTGTGCAAGCGGCCGCATTGGGATGAGTGACGCTTTTCATTGCTTGAATGGTATGGCAGAGAAAGTCTGGTCGCTTCGCCGAACTCCTCGGCAGTCACCCTCGGGAGCTGTTACTTATCTGCAGCGAGGGATAGTATTCATGCATTTCCTGTCGACTTTTGTGGTCATGCCTCTTGGATGAAAGAGGGGGATGCCCGAAAGGCTGGAGCCAAGCAAGTGGTCTCGAACCCGGAGAAGGAGGCCAGAAATGAATCCGATGACGAGGACAGCAGCTCAACGTCCTCCAGCAGCTCGTCTTCGACCTCGGACTCGGATGCTGCTCCGGAGGAGGCGAATGACAAGGATGACTTCTCCAATTACCTGTTCGCCCCTTTGCAGAGTCTGAGCTGCAATTAGCATCAATTTTGCCACTTTGCAACGTCGAGCCTCGAACTGTTATTGGGTCAGTCTTTGTGCGACTGTGAGGCGGTGGATCCACATGATCAGACTTTTCAAAGCCAAGTTCAAACGTGGCATCAATTACAGCATCCTGTTGTCCGAGTTCAAGAGTGCTGCCAGGCTGTTCAGTGGTACATTTTTTACTTTCAGGTTTCTGGGCTCCTTTTATACAATGGGAAGCCAAACAAAGTAAACGATGCATATACCTTTTGTCACTGGGTTACTGAACAGCCTAGGCTGCAATGCAATCTACAAAGATTGCTGGGCCTTCGACAACCCGAATGATTGTCTACAGCGAGGCCTTCATTGCCCAGAGCCTGCGTCAGTACAATGTTCGGCTCAGTGCTGTCAACAGAGCCATTGCGCGGGCTGAGTCGCAAAAGCTGAACCCGGATGTTCAAGCCCGGCTGAAAGCGTACCTTTGTCATTGTTGAGTTGGGTAACATTTTACCTTTTTGTTTTTATGGTTCTTAAACCCAATAAGGAATAAGACTTTGAACTTTTAATTTTTAACCCTATCCCAACTCCCAACCATGAACTAGGTACAGACAGATCAAGCGCACAATGCAAGATCCAGTAGATCTGGGGTACGCGATCCTCGTCTCGGAAGCCATGCACATGCCGAGTGGCTTCATCGAGAAGGCCAAGATAGTGCAGACGTCGCGACAAGTTTTTTTCCCCTTGCACATGATGGAACAACTGCTTTATGTGCATCTGCGCAGCTTGGCTTCCAGGCCAGTTGGCCCATCGTCATCGTCTTCGTCTTGGCCTTCGTCAATTGGAGAGGTGGCAGTCGTGCCTAAGATGGATTAGGATTTAATTTTTTGTGGGCTGCTTGGATTTGTGGACTTTGAGAATTTAGAATGTCAGCCATTTCAGCCTTTCAGCTGTTGCAGCCCAGCAGCCTACTGTAGCATTTGGATTTGGAGACCTGAGTCTGAGGCAATCCATGCAAAAAGTTCCTGCTCAGAGACTGCCTCGCTGCTGAAGTTGGCGACTTGCCTCCGAACGCTCATGCAAATTCTGGGGTGCTTGGGCGATTTGAAGCACTGGGCGCGACATGTCTGGCCAGCCTTTCTCCGTGCAGATGTTTGGCGTACGTATCCGAAGTTTCTGAAGTACTTTTCCTGCACAGTGGCTACGGGTTGCTGGAAGGGCACAGCACTGACCGACACAAAGGACACGAAAAAATGGTCCACGAAAGCCGCTGAACAGATGGGTTCCCGGTTGGAGGATGAAGTGGTCAGGGGGGTCCACACAATGTACCACAAACTGGTGGACAAGTGCAAGACGGACCTCCTCGACTCACATGGACGGCACATCCCCAAGAAGGTGCGTGATGCAGCCACGGTTCTGTTCTGGGTGCCAGCCCAGTTGGGTCGCTCAGCTTCTTCCTCGTCTTCGCCCTCGTGGTTGGGTTTTCAAGCACCAGAGAAGGCAGAAGACGCAAGCCTTTGCCTCCTGCAGCAGGTGCATGAGTTGAATGGTTATTTGACGAGACACTTTGATGGGCCTGACAGCCCGTGGAGGATTTCCGACTGGGAGCTTCTTCAAGAGTACTGCTTGCTCATCAAAACCTGGAAGTCTTTGCGGCGAGATGTCGCTTTGAAAGTTTGGAGAAAGGAACTGGTTGCAGATCTGCAAAGGGGCGACGGCTATTTCAAGTCTTTCTTGTCTTTTTGGAAGGTGGCGCACACCGATCCAAGGTTCAAGCTCGAGGGTACCGCCTTCGCCTTCCAGCTGTTCCACTGGATGGGTTCTTTGGGAGTCTCTGAGGCATCGGCAGAGAGCATTGGCTCGGTCGCCAAAGCTTTTTGCCGAGCGCATCCGCAGAGCCTCGCGTCCATCTGCGAGCGCACGCTGCTCAAGAGCTACGGCATGAAGGGAGATGGATCGGACGATCTCTTTCTGCAGCGATGCTGGTATGAGTTCTTCGGCGGCGCTGAGGCGGTAAATTTCCACGTCTCAAAGCGTTCTCGGGCGGCTCGCTTCCAGCGCTGGCAGTTTGGATCCAAGTCCTTAGGGACCCATCTGCAGAAGGCCAAGAAGAAAGGGCCTCCTCGATTCATGTCCGTGCGGAAAACTTTCTTCGGCAAGCGCTCCATGTGGCGGACTGAGCTGTCTAAAGATCGCATGTTCTACCAGGGGCATTCCTAGCCAAGCGCCTTCGTCCTCGTGGTATTGGCAGTGCCTCAACTGGTGATGAGCCATGCCGGAGCCTGGCTGTCAAGAAGGAGGAGTCCTGGGCCGAGTTTGACTACAGCGCCTTCGTCCTCGTGATAGTGCCTCACTCACCTGGCACCTGGTGAGCAGCCATGCCGGAGCCTGTCTGCCCAAAAAGAGTGAGAGAAATGCATCTAGGTTTGGTAGTAGGTAACACCCGGAAGTCAAGGCCCACATCCAACAACAGAAACACACCGAAAAAGTAAATCCCTATCAAAACACGCTAAAATGCCTTGAAGCCCAAGATTGCTAAACCTCGACAGCCCCAACTCATAACCTTGGCCTTGAACCTTGAACCCTAGCCTAATGGAGTTGGAATGTAAGGTTTTGAAAAGTAAATCCTTATCAAAACCCACCAAATGCCTTTAAGCCCAAGATTGCTAAACCTCGAGGGCCCCAAACCCCAAATCATAACCTTGGCCTTGAAGTTTGAACCCTAGCCTGGCAGAATGCAAGGGGTTGAGAAGTAAATCCCTATCAAACCGCGCCAAAATGCCAAAATGCCTGGAAGCCCAAGATTGCTTAACCTCGACAGCCCAAAATCATAACCTTAGCCTTGAACTTTGAACTTTGAACCTTAGCCTAATGGAGTTGGAATGTAAGGGGTTGAGAAGTAAATCCCGACCAAAACCCATTATGAGAAGCCCAAGATTGCTAAACCTCGAGAGCCCCAAGTCATAACCTGGGCCTTGAACTTTGATCTTTGAACCCTAGAGTTGGAATTCAAGTTGGAATGTAAGGGGAAAATCCCTATGAAAACCAGCCCAAATGCCTGGAAGCCCAAGATTGCTAAACCTCGACAGCCCAAAATCATAACCTTAGCCTTGAACTTTGAACTTTGGACCCTAGCCTAATGGAGTTGGAATGTAAAGGGTTGAGAAGTAAATCCCTATCAAAACCCGCCAGATGCCTTTAAGCCCAAGATTGCTAAACCTCGAGGGCCCCAAACCCCAAATCGTAACCTTGGCCTTGAACTTTGAACCCTAGCCTGGCGGAGTGTAAGAGGTTGAGCCCGTGTAGTCGTATCCGCTTACAGTCCCTCTGGAATCTAGAATCTAGAATGTACACGACCATACAACCGACAACCTTGTACAAAGTTTCTGTGACGGATCTTTTCTATCCGAACCGAGGCAACCAGCCGCAGACCTGCTTCGTCCGCACTGAGGCAGGCCACTGCAGTAAGCTTATACGAGGCATCTCAGAAATGGTGAATTTGTGTTTGAAACTGCAACTTTCAGACCCCAGACATCACATGTTGCATTCAGCGGTCGCACGTTGTTGAGTTCCCTGCATAGGTCGCATTCTTCACGAAAAAATACAGGTGGCAACCAGTTGCCACCTGTATTTTCTCCTACAGAAGGCTTAAACTTTTTTAGGGCTGGCGTCACGAAGAAGGAAAGGATGTATTTCAGAGATAAATGCCTACTAGTTGAGTTCTCTGCTTAGGTTTTAGGTTGCATTCTATACCAAAAAAATACAGGTGGCAACTGGTTGCCACTTGTATTTTTTCGTATAAACAGCAGAAACCTTTGGACCCAAGAGAAGACATCACGCAGGGGTGCTGGGTTGCCAGGAAGAAGAGGAGGTATTTAGAAGTAGCAAGTTGTTGAATTCCTTGCCTAAGTTGAATTCTGCACGAAAAGGTGGCAACCAGTTGCCACCTGTATTTTCTCTTACAGAAAGCTTAAACTTTTTAGGGCTGGCGAATCACGAACAAGGGAAGGATGTATTTCAGAGATAAATGGCTACTAGTTGAGTTCCCTGCTTAGGTTTTAGGTTGCATTCTATACGAAAAAATACAGGTGGCAACTGGTTGCCACTTGTTTTTTTCGTATAAACAGCAGAAACCTTTAGACCCAAGAGAAGACAACGCTGGGTTGCCGTAGAAGTAGCGAGTTGTTGAGTTCCCTGCCTAAGTTGAAGTCTGCACGAAAAGATACAGGCGGCAACCGGTTGCCATCTGTTTTTTTTCGTACACAAGAGACAAACTTGGAAAAAGATGCCATATCGGATCAGACCTCGCAAGAAGTGGCCTCGGAGTCTTGAAACTTGAAATCATTCAGAGCGACGTTTTGACCTTCGTGCTTAGGGTTAGGGGGTTAGGCTGTGACGACAGTATCGGGGATGGTTTTCCTTCGGGTGCCGTGGCCGTGCCGGGATTGCCCCTTCCCTTGATCCCCGCCACCGTCCCTGGCCCCACTGGCCATCCTGCATGCAGGAGCTCTCGTGGCCAGAGGGACTCGCCGCTTTTTGTCCGTTCAATCGATGCAGGCAAAGGCCTTGGTTCGCTGTACTGTCGGCTCTTAACCGCCAGCACATCATCTGCCAGGTCATGGTTCTACTTCTTCGATCTGGGCTCGAGCTTGTAGGCCAGAGGCCTCGTTTTTGCAGTCGTTCAAACTCTTATCGGGATCTTTGCTGCCAGGTTTAGCAGGTAACTTTACACAGAATCAGAACATCTCCTGGAAGGCCACCTCTTGCTTTTTGCTGCTGTAATGGCCAGCCCATGCTTCCAGTCTCCAGTGATTGATTCAAGAGCACTGACTGACGAACCAATCCTCTGTTTAACACTCAAGGAAGGACCGGTCTAGGACAGGACTTGGGTCCATTCGTCTTCGCGGCCTTGCCACGGGGCCGACGCCTCATGACCTTGGCCGTTTTGCAAGCTGTGAAGCAACTCCAACTTGGACTTGGACAACCCTGTTTTCAGCAGCCTTCCATAAGGCCTTGAAAATCGTCATCTGCTTGGTCTGCTTCACGACCCTCGCCTTCGACTTCACGGACTTGACTGGGGCGCTACAAGTCACTGGGCTTCTCAGGTGCAAGATAAACAGAAGTAATAGAAGTAGAAGCGCTTTGAAGCGGGGAACCTCTATCTGCTGACCTTGGAACAGCAGACCAGTGACCAGTGACCAGGGTAGGATGCAAACGTTGCTTTGGAAACTTCCTGAGCAGTGCGAGTCTTGAAGACTTCAAGACTTCAAGGATTGAGGATGTTTTGTTTGCATTCCTTGTGAGGGTTCAGGGTCTTTGGGCCTCTGGGCTGGTGGACTCAGCTGGCCGCAGCATCAGATAGCTTTCCAAACAAAAGGAAATAGGAAATCCTTGCGGCAACTGTGGTTCTTTTCAGGTTCGTCGTGGAGAATGGGGTCCGGCATTCCCTTGGTTCAAGACCACATCAGCGCCATGAACTTTGCCATGATTACGAGCTGCAACCTCAGCGTAGAAAAGGTCAGGAAAGACGCTACCGTTCGTATGCCCATGGTGATTAAATCCATCGAGACGATGCAGCATATGGTCTGGACCGACGACCTGGCCGATTTGCTTGCGTGGTCCAAGGCCCTGTTCTCGACCGTGGCTGCTGGGTACACCAATGCGCAGTCTGACGGGAGTTTCGAGCTACCGGACCCGCTTCCGCAGCCTGAGGAATTCAGGGTCCGTCCTGTCCTGCCCTTGCCCCTCATGGCTCGCATGGACGAATGGTCGGAGCGGCAAGAGTCTGTGGAAATGTCCCGGTTTGGCTTCGCCATGGACTTTCTCGAGAAGGTCCGGACGAACCTGCCAGACCCGGAGGTGGATGTCAGCCGCTCGCTGTGGGAAATTTCATTCTGAGCAGTGTGTTCATGTCCAATGTAGCAAGTAGCAAGCATCTTGAAATTGCACATTGCACCGATGTATAGACAGGATTTCAGCTTGCCTGCCTGCACTCATTCATGGGTGATATCATGACGATCATGTACCAGCACCACCGTATTCGAAATCTTTCGACGCTCGGCCAGCTTCAGCTATGCTGCTTTGATTAGAGGTTTCCCCTCATGTCGGCATTATTGGCTGCAGGAAGCAGTGTCGCCAGTGGCGCGGTTGCACGCTTGAATCTGAAAGTCTGCAGGATGGAGGGAGTGGATGCCGCCGCGGACGCCTTGAAAGAAGAATGGGAAAGGAGATGCACTCACACAAGATTGCTTCCTGGTTGTCCTAAGAGGATCGTATCTGATAGTCTGAGTCTGATGTGTCCGCAGGATGGGGTCTTGAGTCTTGAATGCGGTCTGCCTGGGCGTCTTGGAAAAATCTGTTCAGCAGATGTTGGTCAGCTTCACCAGGAACGATACCATACACGCGCTCTTGCCAGGTCTTGGCTGGTCTTGGGCTGGTCTTCGTCTTGGTGCCTTACTTGCAACTTGCATTCGTCCAGTGACATTTTTCATGTACTATTTACACTGCTCTGCATGACTAACTCTCTTGAGGTGCAGCATTTTTGTGGCAATGCCGGCATCCTCGGTAGGACCGGGGATTCGATGTCATCTTCACCTGCCAGTCTCGGTGGTTTTGGAACTGGAACTACCATGCATGCAAGCAGAACCTATGTCGGAGGCTAGTCTGTAAATGTTCTGGATTCTGGACTCCAGCACGCAGGACTTCCCCATGCATCTCTGTGATGCTCATGCCATGTCTCCTGGCAAGCGTACTCATGCCTGGTCCGGGAGATTTTGACTCTTCGGACATTTTGACGAGCCGGATGCTCTACATTATTCTGAGGCCTGTCCTCCAAGTCAGTGTCATGAGTCATGTGTGGCGACGAGTAGAAGTAACGTCATGAATGATATGTAAGGAAGATGCTAATTATCATGCTGCTCCTGGCTTCTGTCGCCATACTGTGACGACTTCAGTTCCTCGCATCAGCAAAAAAAAGCTTGCCTGCTTTGCCCAGCACACTTTGTTCTTCAGTGCTGCTGTCATCTATGTCAGGCCAATGCACGTTGTGTGTTGCTCAGTATCTCTGGCCGTGTTGAAGCCTTGGTTTCTAGCTACCAAACCACAACCACAGCCACATGTGCCCAGGCTGGGAAACTTCCAAGGAGCCGCCGATTTTCTGCAGGATTTGGACTCTAAGCGGCCACATGTCAACTTCCCTAGGCATTCGTTAGGTTAACCCAAACGAGACCATGACCATGCCTGTCAGGACGAGCTCATCTAATGTTCGACTTCCTCGCGGTCTTTAACTTCCAAGGAGTCGCCGATTTTCTGCAGGATGTGGACTCTAAGCGGCCACATGTCAACTTCCCTTAGGCGTTCGGGTCCTTAGTCCTTAGGCTAACCCAAACGAGACCATGACCATGCCTGTCAGGACGAGCTCATCTAATGTTCGACTTCCTCGCGCATTTCGGCCAGGTGCCCGGTCTTGATTGATCTTTAAACAAAGAGGCTGAGGCAACTGATGCGAGGCGTCGAAACCTCTCAACTTTCAATTATTCAATTGTTCACTGTTCACACTTAACGTAATTGAACGTCTGGATTCGTACAGTCGTCTACCTTTTCTTGATGACATTGTCTTGTTGTTTTCGCTTCGCCTTCGCCTTGAGTGTCCTCCTTGGGGACGGAAGTCCTCCGCTGAAGGATTGTTGGGGAGTGGGGATCTGGACTTCGGGACGGGGTTTAGTTTAGGAGGTTGAGGGTTTAGAGTTTAGGGTTCAGTTCAGGGATTATGAGGGATTAGGTGCTTCGGGACGGAGGGCGTTTTTTTACTTCGACGGTCGATGCCTTTATGAAGTGGGCTCCGTGACCCGTGTGTAGGGTTTAGAGGTTGCAGGCTTCTAACTTCAAACTTGAGCTTTAGTTAGGGTAAGTCCAGGGCTCGGGCCTAGAAAACCCAAACGTCCTACAACCCAAAACCTTAACGCAGGAGGACGAAACCATGTCATTGGGCTCTAGGAACTAGGAACTGTGCAGCCAAACCCTTGGCATCTACCTGATACAGAGGTCGGGAATACCTACGTCAACGTCTAGTGTCTACATTTATGGTTGATGGTTATGGCCCAAAAGACGGCAGACCACATGAAACACTGATAGACTTGGCACTTGGCAAGGCACCCGAAGCCCGAAGCCCCACACTAAACCCTACACCCCAGAAGCGCTCACTTAAACAAAGAACAAGGCAGGAAATCGAAACACCAAACTTAAGCAATACCCTAAGCTCCTAAACCTTGCCTTGAACTCTGTAACCGCAATGATGATCTAACTCTACTTCGAAGGTCTGGGGACTTGGTCAGTAGGTTCGGTCAAAATGGTTCTAAATTGGTTTTAAATATAAAGTTTTAAGTTTTAAGTACCTACTATGTTCCTCGACCCTCCAAGTAGGGCTTCAGGATGTTGGGAATCTGGGCATTAGAACCTTTCGGACTTCGGGGCCTGTATTCTTTTGCGACTTGCAACTTGCAACAGCATTTCAAGCCAAGAAATGGGACTGGGACCTCGCATCAAGTAAGTTGGCAGCGTATTGGCCTGCTGAGTTACAGAGGATGATAAGATAACAGATCTCTACAGGCTGGGATTCGGATTTAGGGCCTGTGGGGTTTTGGGGATGGGCAAGTTTCAGGTGGATCCAGCCTGCTGTCCTTTCGGAAACGTGGAAGGTTTGGATTTGGATGGAGCCAAGGGTAAAGGGGCTTCGGGTTTAGAGGTCGTGGGGGTGTGCGGATCAGGGATTCGGAGGGGAGGCGGGATTGTTTTCTTATCTAACAGCCCTTGGCCTAGCTATCATATTCTGAATCGACCACGGCTTTTCAGCACTCCATGAGCGCTGGTCGAATTCGTCGGCAGCGCTGAGAGGGTTATGGCCAAACGCGTGAAGCTCTCGTCGTTGCATTTGTTTGCCGCAGTCTGAATTCTGAATTAAAGCACGTGAAGGCAAGCCACGGTAAGCCACGTGTATTCGCACAGATTGAGATAGGTTGGTGGGTGTGTGTGACTGTGTGTGTGGGTATTGGTCGTAAATGGGGAGGTTTAGGGCGTGGCGACGTGTATTCGCGCAGATTGAGATAGGTTGGTGTGTGTGTATGTGTGGGTATCGGTCGTAAATGGGGAGATTGGGGCTTGCTGCTTAGTTGGTGTTGGCACTTACTGCATTCTATCCGAAAAAATACAGGTGGCAACTGGTTGCCACCTGTATTTTTTTGTCTAAACGCAGCAATATCCAGTCATTTGTGCAGTCTTAATCCTTAATCGGCTTTGATTCTTTTTGCAAGAATTGGGTTTGCTGCTTAGTTGGTGTTGGCATTTACTGCATTCTATACGAAAAATACAGGTCTAAAATGCAGCAATATCCAGGCATTTGTGCAGTCTTAAACCTTTATCGGCTTTGATTCTTTTTGCAAGAATTGGGTGACGGGTGAGATCTGAGCTTCTTTTGTCTCAGAGTCAGATCGGTGTATTGTTGTCTTCTGCTTCTGGTGTTCATGTGTTGTTGCCATATGGCCATTTGTGCCTGCATGCAGTAGAATTCACTTCGCCGCGATGTGTTTCTCCATGCTGCACGACGCAAGCGGAGTAGCTGCTTCCCTTTCCCGTGGTCGGGTGTGTAACTCTGTGTCTGTAACTTTGTAATTTGTAATGTGTAACTGCTGCCAGGTGATTCGATCAATTCGATCAACCCCTGCCTGAGCGGCAGCGACCAGGGAGAGGCTCGGACAGGGACACGTCCCATCCAGTTGAAACTTTCAGACGTTCAGATGCCATTCCTTCCAACTTGCTGCTACTTGGTGCTTGCATTTACTGCATTCTATACGAAAAATACAGGTGGCAACTGGTTGCCACCTGTATTTTTTCATTTAAACGAAGCAATATCCAGGCATTTGTGCAGTCTTAAACCTTTATCGGCTTTGATTCTTTTTGCAAGAATTGATTCTTTTTGCAGGAATTGGGTGCGATCTGGGCTTGTTTTGTCTCAGAGTCAGATCGGTGTATTGTTGTCACCTGTGTAACTTTGTAATTTGTAACTGCTGCCAGGTGATTCGATCAATTCGATCAACCCCTGCCTGAGCGGCAGCCACCAGGGAGAGGCTCGGACATGGACACGTCCCATCGAGTTGAAACTTTCAGACGTTCAGATGCCATTCCTTCCAACTGTTGCTGCACTTCGCTTGATTCTACTGTTATCTCACGGCTGGTTTCCATGAAGTGCAGGCGTTTCAAGTCGAATTGTAGTCGAACAGTGAAGCGCTGTAGATGACAGGCAATTGTTTTTGCATGTTGCCCGACTGTGCAGCGTGTGTAAGTGCAGCCAGCAATCACGTGAAGCCCAGTTCGAGCTGGGCCTCGGGCAGCAGTGGTGGGACTTGCACGTGCCTGCTGCCTTCTTGCTCGGTATGTTCGACTTCGACTTCGACGGCTCCGACGGCTCCTGGTCCTCGTCCTGGTGCTTCTGTGTCGTCGCAGGCTGGCTATGCTTCCGAGGCATGGGTGGCCTTCATGAAGAGCAAGGTGGACACCTGCCCAAGTCTGCGCGAGGCCCTGGAAAACCTTGCAAAGCAAAGGAAGACATGGGTTCTCGGCAGCGTATGCACTGGATCAGGAACGTGCCACATGATATGCGAGCTGCTCGAGAAGAACTGGCCAGCTTGGCCGCTTCGGATCAAACACCAACTGCAAGTGGAGCTTCATCCTCAGAAGCGAAAGTTTTTACTCGAGCATCAGAGGTCCACAGTTGTCCCTCGCTGATTCACTCACAATTTTGAAGGCATTGAAAGGCATTTGAAGGTGTAGGCGGTGTAGGTGTAGTTGTTTTAGTTTGATGTTGCGGCAGATACGTCTCGAATTGATATCCCTGGTGAACTGTTATTTGAGGTCATGTCTGACATCGTCAAGTGTGTCAGCCCCGACGGTGACATGGATTACCGCAGCAATCAAGTTCGTCGCCCTCCACGAGTGGACGTGTTGATAACGGGGACAAGCTGCAAGGGGTTCAGCTGCTTGAACAATGCCCCTACTGCGTCCGATGACACAGGCAGCAGCAGCGGACGGACCATGCAGAGTACGTTGCTGTACATCGAGCAGATGAGGCCCAAGCTCGTGGTGTCACTTGATTCCAATGTGATTCAAATTCAGCTTTCTAGAATTGAACCCACCCACGATGCATGGCCATGACCACCGTCGTTTGGCCCAGGTGGGAGAACGTCGCTCGGATGACGTGCAATCGGCAGGCAGAAGACGGGAATGCTGCTGGCAAACTCCTGGAGCGCATGAAGCAGCTGGGTTATGAAGGCACCTATCGCATCCTCAACGCGAAGGATTTCTCACTCCCCCAGTCGCGGCCTCGAGTATATTTCGTCTTCTACTACAACTCCTGGGGCAATGCTGAGAAGGCTTTCGCATATGTCAATGAACTGCAAGGAAGGAGTATGACGGCAGGCCTGGAAACCTTCTTTGCGCACTCCGACATTTGCCCTCGTCCTCGCCCTCGGGCTCGAAGTGCAATCAAGCGCGATGCCCATGGTGAAGCGAAGGGCGCGAAGTGGAAGCTTGGCAGTTGTTGATGCAGCGCAGTAGTTTGCAGAAGTCATGTTACTCGATCATCGTATGAACTTTCATTCCCTACCCTGCCGAGGCCGTTGGTGTTGGAGACACATTTGGCAAACATAAACGTTACCGACGACACTTTCCAAGCATGTGCCCATGAAGTCAGGGCTCAGTGCCCTCACCTGACAGTGGCAGAGCAGTCGCGCCTGGCGGCGCACTATTCTTGGGTGAAGGAGTATGACAAGGCAAGAGACTGAGACTCAGACTGTGATCGTGTTTAATGCATGAGTCTCATTGCAAAACTTGTACAGGATACCGACATGAAGCGCTACATCTTTCAAGTGGACCAGTCGGTCGACCGCAAGACCTTCAGGCGTGATTGTTCGCCATGCATCGTGCCAGGCGGTCGATACATCTGGAACGGGCAGGAACTGACTGGCGCAGACATGTGGGCGTTGCAAGGCCTTGGCTACAAGGATCAGGTGGGTTAGGGTTCGTGCCAAAAGATCTAAAGAAGCTGGTCAGTATAGTTATAGTCGGTCAGTGCAATTTAACAGAACATAGATTCTCAATTCAACTCAAAACAAACCACGAGAACACAGGTGGACTTTGGGATTTCTTCGCTAGCCGAAAAAATCCGCAGAGACATGGCTGGAAATGCCCTTTGCATCAATGTGTGCATGGCGGTCTTGGTGTCTGCACTTTGTGCAATGACCTCGCCTTCGACCACGACCTCGAGCAGTGCTCAGGAGGACAGCGACGACCTCCTTGCCAGTGAGTTGGAATGAAGTAAGTGTCGCTGGTGCAGTTGCCAGCCGTTGCCTGCCACAGCCTGCCCAGTATCTCAATCGGCGAAAGTGCCGGGAGTGCATATGTTTAGTCATGGCAGAGGGTCAAGACTCGTCGCGAAATTCCCGACATTCCATTTGTTCAATCCAGGCACCTTGGGAGAAGTTGATTTTGATGAGACACTTTATCCGTATTCAGTATCACGTCACAGTCAGTTGCAATCGCTGCTGTCGTCGTCATATTGAATTTCCTTTCCGACGATGTTACATTGTTTGATCTCGGCTTCGTCTTCGCCCTCTGGCATGTGCATGTGCGTAGCAGGCTTACCAAAACTCTGTGAGCCAAGCCGTTGCCCGAGCACAGTGACAGTGCGAAATTCAGTGCGAAAATTTCAGCTTTCCGAAGAAGCATGCCAGACTGCCGGGTGCCTTGTCATTCTTTGTGTGTTGTGTTTGAGCACCGTAGCGTAGCATACAGTGTCCCAGGCCAGGTGCTGAGGCTGAAGGAACATGGCTGACAGATTCCGTGCGAAAATCCTCTGAAGCTAACTCGGCTTCGACCTCGCCCTCCAACTTCCTCGTGCGACCCGCCATGGCCGACATGACGGGGTTCTTCGCGATTTCGATGACGCTTTGGGGGGAATTCTTGAAGCAATACGACCTCGAAGGATCTGCCTCTCGGCTTTCGGCCTTGTTTACGTGCAGACTGTGCAACTGTGCAATGCAACTTTACGTTCATGTCGAACCGAGGTCGTGATGGGCTGGTGCACATTCCGGCCGACGCCGGAAGCGGCTCTTTTAGCTGCGCGAAGGAGGGGGGCCAGAAAGCTCGGCCACAGCTTCTCTTCACCCGAGCATGTCCAGACAAACTTGGTTCGCAAAAGACGCCAGTCAGAAACACTCCCTCAGCTTCGCGGCATCGCTCAGCTGCTCGGCATCTAGATCTAAATGTATGCAATTATGCAAATGCAAACTGTGGCATTGTCAGTTTACAACGATTTAGATTACAAGTCGCATTAAGGTTCTTTGAAGAGCATGCTGAGTTCATGGTCCTGGTTATTCACGTTTCGCAAGAGATGGCAAGCAGAAAATGCAGTGAGGGAACGATGAAAATGATGGTGGTGGACGACGCCTGCGCCTTCGATTTCTTCGGTCTCGACCCGTTCAATGCTTCGAAGAAGAAGAGCTTGCCCGTTGGATGCTTCCGGGCCCAGCTCGCGGTCCAAAAAACGGGTGAGAACGAGAAGATCTACAAGGTAACCTCAGCCCCCGGCACCGCCTTCATGAACGCACTCGCCCTCGTCAACGAGGCGCCGGGCGTTGCGGGCGAGATCATGGGTAAGTTCTATGCGGTGTCGTCTTCGCCTTCGCCTGAGAATCTTTTGGATCCCGACGCCTTCGAAAGGATTCGAGAGCTCATCAAGAAGCCACTTGGTTGAACTTGGTTGTGTCAGCGTGCAATGAGGGCCTTTGCTCCGTCGTCCTAGGGTTTTGCTGCATTAGCCGAGGAACATGGGCCGAGCTCCCAAATCCACAAAGGCTAAGACGGTGGCGCTCTTCGATGCACCTCTTGTGCCCGCCATCGTGGAGCACCTGCAGAGTCTTGCTAGCATAAGAGTCAGTCCGGTCGTATCTGTTTTGCTACCAAGGACCAAGGCTGTCTTTGGCTCATGTGTCGCTCAGGTCGGTGGGCGTCAACGACACCTGCAGCCTGCACCTCATCGAGTACAACGTGCTTTTGTCGGAGGTCGTGCCGTTTTTGAGTCCGAGACTTGGCGTTCTTTTGGTTTACCCTTTGGGGATTCTGTGTGAATTATAAATTAGAAATAGTACGAGGGGTTCAGAAGTCGGCGGAGGAACCACGTCTTTGGCACGATGATCGCGTTGAAGCCGCCCCTCAGCAACGCCTACATTGTTGTGAATGAGTGCGTGCTTGGCCATGTGAAGATGGAGCACGACATCTCCAATGACGAAAGGGACCCGATGTTTCACTTCAACAACTGGAAGGTGCAGCAGCTTGAGGATCAGATTGATATGTTCCTTGGCAGCTCTAGCCTGGTTACTCTTTCATGATAACTTTCATGATTTTTCGAGACCGCCCAGGATGGAGAACGACCTCGCTGACAAGAAGAGATGCCTTCGTGGCTTCAAGGAAAGCATGGCAAAGTGAGACGCCCAAGATCTTCCATTGCCATAGCTGGGCAAGGCTTTTTGTATTGCAAAACTTGCGGCCTCGTCCTCGATCTCGTTCGCATAGCCCTCTGGCCCTCTGGGCAATGATTCATTCTCGGCTGTGTTCTCCTGCGGGCAAAAATGTTGGCAACATCACCTTTCTATCCCAGGCATAGGCCGCGGCCGGTGTATCAGGCTAGAGCTCAGAGCTTAAGGGGGTCGACGGTCGGAGAACATGGCCCGTCATGGCATAAACCGACTGGTGCTGCCAACCAATTAAGTGTGAGCTTGGAAAAAAGTCGCACTCGTGGCGTTGCTGTTGCTGGCTTTGTGATCTTGTGCTCAGCTGATCCACATTCTTGTTTGGGCAGGCAGCTGCTCATGCAACTGAGCTTACGGCCCGGTCTTCAGTGATCACGTGCAAATTCTTCGAAGTCTGACCGTCTGCATTTTGTCATATCTCTCAGGTCCACGGCATTGCCAACAAGAAGAGACGCTTGCATCCGCACATACAGGGGCAGGGGAGCAAGCGCAGGGGAAAAGGCGGGCAGGGAAGACAGGGGCCGGGGGGGCTGCGCGGAAACAACAGGTAGACTACAGGGGGGGGGTGAGAAATGAACGCAAAACACTGATTCGTCCAAACTTTCGGAGTGCAGGGAGGGGGATTAGGTGGTAATCCCCAATACGCCTGAGCCTGCGGCCTCGGCGGTTATTAATGATAATTTACATATTTACATAATTTACATATATTAGAATTTATATGTATATAATATATATATTATATAGGCCAGGCCTTCCTTTATATCTGTTTTGACAACGTCGAATAGCTCACCCCCGTATATATATATATATATATATATATATATATATTGTTGGCGAAAACCCCATGTCACAAGGTCCGGATATCCCGTCTCCTTATCGCCTCTTTGAGCAGGCCAACACCGTAAAATCCAAATAACCTACCTGCTATGGACAATATATGAAAAGCCATATGGGGAACCCTGAAAGTCATGATACACACCAAAAGCAAAGCATCAAAGCATCATCACTCGCAGAGACCCGAGCCCGACGCAAAGAAACCATGACCAGGATCAGCCCTTCCTGGACCCCCAAAAGCCCTATAGGGCTCCAGTTACCTAACAAGTAGGTTACTGGGCTACATAATATATCCTTCGTAACCTAATGTTTTAATTGACTGGAACCCTTAAAAGGATGTAGAACAAAAGTATGTAGAATGATAGGCGACCAAAGGTGTTGGGACAGTGTTTGGGAAGGATAGCCATGAGACAATACGCGAAGAGGCGCCCTGAGGGACCGAAGGCGGTCTGAACCCGGAAGCCCCAAAGAGTTGTCCGGATAATTCGCAACCGTGTGTTTGCTTATGGCCGCTGTACCTGTGTCATTTAACAGAGTCTGCATGTAGTTTGGTTGTTGTTGTCCCATCGTTCTTCTAGATCCATTTTTGCTCTGAAAATGTAGTCATCATTAAACCCCAAACCCAATAAGCCCTCATGAAGAGCCTTCACATGCACCCTCATGGAACCCCGAAGGCAACCGTAACACGGAAAAGCCCCGTGGGAGGTGTCCGTTGAGCATCGCGCGGTGCTTCCCCGAGGGAAACAGTGAGCTCTTCAGCGAAGGTACGAAGGCCCCGTCTTCGTTTTGGCGTTCCTTTAAGGGCTTCTTTACGGGTTCTATGAGGGAATAACAATAATTATAAGGCTTGTAAAGTCTATGACTACTATAGGGTTAACTTCATAAGGCTTACCGTACAAAGGGCTCTTCATCGTCATCTACACAGAGTTCAGGGTTCCCAGCTGGTAAAGATTTGAT
Organism: Symbiodinium sp. CCMP2592; assembly: GCA_905221615.1. Taxonomy (NCBI): domain Eukaryota; class Dinophyceae; order Suessiales; family Symbiodiniaceae; genus Symbiodinium; species Symbiodinium sp. CCMP2592. Next base: position 1,413,980 of record CAJNDT010006213.1, read on the forward strand.
TCGCGCCTATACGGGCTTTCAACGGCATTTGGAAAGGTGCGGGCGCACAGGGCGTCGTGTTCTTAACAGTACAGGAAACCGAGGCTTTAGCAACCCTAAACCCCTAAACCCTAAACCCTAGACCCTGTTCTCAGCGAAACCAGGGTTGTAGCGAATCCTGCTCTCGTTTAAGGGGTTACTTGTGTTGTATAATTACTTGCGTTTTCGAATGTTACTGTAGCCTTCCTTAGACTAGACCGCCACAAGCATGCTTCAATCCGATCCCAGAATCCAAAGTTTGGGGTTGAGTGTTTTGTTGGGGGATAGGGCAGAAAGTGTAATTAGTCGGATTTCAGGGTTGGGTTTAGGGTTGCGGGTGTTGGCGGGGTTCAGGGCATTCGTGCTCAGGAATTGTGCACCCCTCCGTTAGGACAACACGATACACAGCGCACGCACACACTCGTTCTGTAGCTGCTGAACTTGTCTGAACCCTGCTCTCTCGATGGGATCTTGACCTTTGGGATGGGAACCCTCTGATATAGGAGCTTCAGTAGTATCTATACTATTTTGGAGATTCCTTATTATGACTAAAGTATATTGGCCCCAAAACCCTATTCTAATTATTAAATCCTCTATACATTAAACCGAATCCCCCAGCCTGCAAATCCAAACTACGGCCTAACTCCAAAATCGAGACCCTCTATCCTACAGCCTGTGTATGCATTTAAGCCCTACACAAACATGATGTGTATATATATATATATATACATACATATATATATATATGTTCCTTATTATGATCACGCTTTATTGTTTCCCAAACCTTATTCTACCTACTAAGGCCCCTACATAAACACGCTTCTTCTGCCCATGCATGGGAGGTCCTGAAGATCCTTCAAGAAGGCCGGAGGAGGCGCATGGGAAGCTGCACGGAAGAGTCTAACTCTTCGGGCTTTGGGTTTTAGGCTTTAAGGGTTTAGAGGTTAAGGGTTTTAGGGGTTTAGGGGTTTAGGGTTTAGGGGTTTAGGGTATAGGGGTTAAGGTTTAGGGGTTTAGGGGTTAGGGGTTTAGGGTCTGAGGTTTAGGGTTCCACAAGCAACCCCGATGTGAATTCTAAGTGCTGCAACAAGATCGCCTTATAGTCCATATCATTCTACTCTTCGGGTTCAGGGTTTAGGGTTTAGGTTCCTTATCAAGTTCGTTTTTTGATTCGGTTCAACCTACCCCGACCAGGAGGTCAAGCTGCCCGGCCCATAGTCCCCGAAACCCAGCAACCTTAGGCCTTCACACCCTAAAGTTCTAAACCCTGACAACCTAAGCGTAGAAGCCTTGTTCGGACCGCCGATAAAACTTTCCAGAATCAAACACCCTGTAAGCCCTTGATAGGCACAAAACTCACTTGCAGTTCAAACAAACACAAAAATAAAACAACCTTACAGACCCTTCCCCTAGACCCTAAGCCCTAGCCTAAACCGTACCAATAGTCTGATAGTAATACAAGCCCTAAATCCTAAACCGTATTTCTAGTATTACAACCCCAAAATCCCGCAAGCCCTACAGCAGCACAAATGTCGAAGAGGCGCTTTCGCATGGTGCTCCGACCTGGGACTGGTCTGGGCCCAAAGCGAAGTTCCCCGGTACTCATGCAGAAATGAAGTGTAGTGTATTGTAGTCATTACCATGTGTTCTAGTGTAGTGTCGTGCAGGGTAGCGTAGTGTAATGTATGCATGTATTTATGTATGCTCGTATGCAAGTACGAAGGTACGTAGGACTTGCTGAAAAGGCTAAACCCCTGAGCTGGCCCTAAACCCTATGTACCCCCACAAACTCGTTGAAGCAACCGTTTCTAGACCCTGCTGAGAAGTTACCGGCTCCCGGAATCGTGTGCCCGGAGCTCCCTTTGTAACGGATCGACACATTCTCCGAAGCCTGCATTCAGGGGACTTAAACCAGTAGACGTGTAGTGACTGTAATTCCGCTTACATTACTAACAATACCAACTCAAGTGCGTCGCCACAAAGCCTCAACCTACCCCTCATAGAATGTTTGCTTTGGTTTCAGATGATTCCTAAGTCTAGGGCCGTTGGCTGTAGCATGTACGGCTCACAACCCCAGTTGCGTCACTCTATACCCTAAACGCTATTTCTGAATGGATCTTAACTTCTGCAGGGGTTGAGGGTGTTAGGACGCAAGCTCTACACTAAACTTGCTTTAAGCAGCCCTGAGCTACTAACCCCAGAAGCTGCACCACACAGTACTAGCAACAAGAAAGGCAAATATAGAATGCATAATTAGTATATTGTAAATTGTAGGTTATTGTTTATTTCTGTATTATATAGTGCACATAATATATAGCCGATACTAAATTTAGTAAGCAGCCCAGCTGCGGTTCATTCTTGGCAAGCCTGAGGAATCCAGCCTTATGCCTTACTGCTTTGACTTTACCCATAGGCTCTCAGATTGATTTTTTTCGAGCGAGATTGATTTTTTCAAGCGCCGATTGAAAAATATTTTTCAAGCGTTCGATAGATAAAATCAAGCGAGGATACAGAAGCACATGGGAGTATAAAATCAATCGAGGAATCGAGCGAGGTTCAATATAAAATCAATCGAGGAATCGAGCGAAGAATCGAGCGGCGGATTTGTAAAATCAATCGAGGAATCGAGCGAAGTTCAATTACATATATATATATATATATATATATATATGATATGTATGATATGTATGATATGTATGATATGTATGATATGTATGATATGTATGATATGTATGATATGTATGATATGTATGATATGTATATATGTATATATGTATATATGTATATATGTATATATATATATATGTATATATGTATATATGTATAGATGTATATGTGTGTATATATATGTATGTATATATGTATGTGTGTGTATATATATAGGTATGTATATATGTATATGTATATATATATATATATATATGCATATATGTATATATGTATATATGTATATATGCATCTATGTATGTATGCATATAGGTATGTATGTACATACATACCGATATGGTATATATATATATATATATATGTGTGTGTGTGTCTATATATATATATATACACATATACATATACATATACATATATATATATATATGATATCATATCTTATTTCAGGGTCAAGCTCGATGGCTGCAGGTTTTGACTTTCGTGGTTCCGGGTTCGAGATTTATAGGGTTTAGGCCGGGGTTTGGCGGTCCGAAAATTCTGGGCTGGCGGGATTAGAGCCTATAATTTGGGGTTTAAGGGTTTGAAGTTTATATAAGGTTACATATACATATATACATATCTATCTATGTATATATATATATATATCTGTATATATAGATATGCATAGAATTTAGGGCCTATATGGGTGTAGGGGTGTGGGCTTTAGGGTTCATGCCGGGGGCTTGCGGTTCAGGGTTTCCGGTTACTTGCGTTTATACATATAGGGTTAGGGCCTAAAAGAGTTTGGGGTTTAGGAGTTCTGGGTTTGGGGTTTGGTGCTTCGTATCTAGGTTATTATGTGTAGGGTGTATATTAAAGTTTATTAAAGAGTCTGGACAGATTCTTGATACCTGGTCTGGATAGACCTTTATAGTTTTAGGGTTTCTTCCGGGTTTAGAGAGTCTGGACAGATTCTTGATACCTGGTCTGGACAGACCTTTTTAAATAGGGTTTCATAGGGTTTAGAGAGTCTGGACAGATTCTTGATGCCTGGTCTGGACAGACCTTTTGTTTTAGGGTTTCATAGGGTTTAGAGAGTCTGGACAGATTCTTGATGCCTGGTCTGGACAGACCTTTTGTTTTAGGGTTTTTAGGGTTTAAAGAGTCTGGACAGATTCGGGATAATTTTTTGCTTTAGGGTTTAGGGTTTCATAGGGTTTAAAGAGTCTGGGTCTGGACAGACCTTTTTCTTTAAAGTATATATATATATATAAGGGTTAACATGGGTTTAGATTCCAGAGTCTGGACCCTTGATGGTCTGGGTGGCTAAAACAGAAGATGCACCATGCACGACCTGTCTGTCCAGACATTAGTCAGCCCTGACATGCGGCTAGAACACACACGACCTGTCTGTCCAGACATTATTCAGCCCTGACGAGGCTGGAACACAAGATGCACCATGCACGACTTGTCTGTCCAGACATTATTCAACCCTGACAAGCAAAATTATTTCCCTCACTCCTCATCTTCATCCGACTTGTCTGTCCAGACATTATTCAACCCTGACAAGCAAAATTATTTCCCTCACTCCTCATCTTCATCCGACTTGTCTGTCCAGACATTATTAAACCCTGACAAGCAGAATTATTTTCCTCACTCCTCATCTTCATCCAGATTCAGCCATCCTCGTAGCAGGAGCTCGTAAGCTAATGCGAATTTTCCAGCAATCTTCAGTGGAATCTGGTAGCTTGGAGTTGCTCTATCACATGAGGCAGCGATCTTCTTGCAAACCGACATGAAACTCTCAGGACCATAGGTCCAAGCAAGTCTTGGTGTCATAAATTGACACTGAAGATGAAAATGTGCCGTCAGGTGGAACTTCTGGGTGACACTGTACCTCTTCTTTCCTCTGTCGAAAGCATCTCTGCTCAAGAAAGTGTAGTGCAGGAGCAGTTTGTCAATCTCCTTCTCCATCTTTCTGTGCCTGATATCCAATATATATGAAAACGAACAATCTGCCTTATATTTTTACGGGAAAACCAAAAAGCTCAAAGTTCATATTATTTCACATGCATGCAAGCTGCTCCCTTCTGTCACACTTATACTTCTGGTTGTCACACAGCTCGTAAATCTCGTCCAGGGCTTTCACTGCTTCAAAACGATGTTTTCCTGCGTCTGTGTGCTTGTACAAGTTTGCCAGATCCACAGCCACACTCGAGAACTGGCGTATTCGTCGCCCTTTCACATGGCTCAGGCACGGGTACCCAGTCTGACCATGAATGTTCCCTTTGCTCAGCTTCGGGATTCTGGCATTCGCTGGGATCGATCGACTCTCGTACAGCTCCACGATTCTTGCATTCAAAGCTCCAAGGGATGCACCGAAGTTCCCAGGCAGGTGGTCCTCCAAGATGTCGTTGATCAAGTTTCCATAAACATGCGAACTGACTCCCAGGTCTAACATGTGCAACACATCGAGTTTCGGGGACCAAAAATTTATCCCAGGAACTTTGAACAAAGGGTGTTCATTTTCTCTTGGTTCTCTCGGCTGCCTTCTCCACTCAGCACCAGCTCTAAAGTCGTTGTACGGGGCGACTGCATCTGCATCTTTGAATCTATTATCACATTTGCAGTATGGACACAATTCGTTGCTGTTCGCCGTGGGCCATCCGAACTCTTGTGCAAAGAACTCCAGGTCTCCGACCAAAGCCATGACCACAGCTTTGTGACTCGAGGCCAGTCGTGTCAAACTCTCTGAGATTTTTTCCCACAAAGCTGTCCAGGACCCGGCATTCGCTGATTTCGGCAACGAAGCAATCAACAATTCCGAGGTCTTAATCGATCTCTTGGTTATCATGCATCGTATGCTTACTATCAGGAGCGAATCTGTCTCGCTGAAAGAAGCGTGATCGCCGTGAAGGATCAAGGGAACCGGTAGTTTTTCCATGACATTGAAGCTTCGCCAGTAGTCTCTGCTTCTCAAGAGTTGTGGATTTGTGTCAAAGTCTTGGCATTGCCAAAACTTTCGGATCTCTTTCTCTGTCGCCTCATACTTCTCCAATATACCCACGTAAAAAGTTTATCCTTTTATAATTCCTTGAAAACACAAAAAACTCAAAGTTCAAAGTACTCACTAAAAAGTTAAGCTTTATCCTTATATAATTCCTTGAAAACACAAAAAACTCAAAGTTCAAAGTACTCACCAAGTTGCAGTGAACATCTGGAGCAACTCGTTCTTCTCCAGCACATCGAACCACTCGTGGGGAAGAAACAGAGGCACCTGCTTCGGCTCCACCACGGCACCACCAGTTTTCTTGTCTCTCAAGGACACAGGGGTGTAGATCAAAGTGCTCTCTGGCGCTCTGCCAGAGCTCAGCATCTTCATCAAGTCTCTGTGGCAGTTCTGAGCACTGCTGCCTTGTCCTCCCAGCATCGCCAAACTCAGCAGGTCTGAGCTGGGTTCTTTGCAGCTCGCTGCTGCTGCTGCAGCCATTTTCTGCACTTTCAAAGCCGAAAGTCGCCCAAAAGCGAACTCTTCCAGCAACAAGAGTTTCAGAGGCGAAGGGGCTTCATCAAGGCTATGTTTTCTCTTTTTCGCCATGGCGTCTCTCACATTTCACCTCTTTAGGTGAATCTACATTTCCAAACTGCTCGAACTTCTATGGCTGCAGCACTGGATTCAATTAATATATTCTGCCTGTCCAGGCATTAATGCGTGGAAGTGCAGCAACTGCCGATCGACATACTGCCTGTCCAGGCATTAAGGCTTGGAAGGGCCAATTTTGGTCGAAATTCTGCCTGCCCAGGCATTAAGGCTTGGAAGGGCAAATTTTGATCGAAATTCTGCCTGTCCAGGCATTAATGCTTGGAAGTGCAGCAAGTGCCGATCGACGTACTGCCTGTCCAGGCATTAAGGCTTGGAAGGGCCAATTTTGATCGAAATTCTGCCTGTCCAGGCATTGATGCTATGGGAATCTTCAGCTAGTGCATATGTACAAACCTGCTGCAGGCTTTTTTCACGACTCGAGCCTCGGTCTTCTTAGAAGCGAGAGCGGCTCGAAGGTTTTTCAGGCTTCGGTCTAAGACTGATCAAGTTTCAGTCTGCCTCAGCCGGCTCTAAGGTTTGTCAGGCTTCGGTCTAGGACTGATCGATTTTCAGTCTGCCTCAGCCGTTCCGAAAACTATGTTAAAATCGATTGATCTCACATCGAAAGGGCTCAGCGGGCTCAGCTCTCTTCACTTGTTTCACCCTTCTTTCGCTTGAGCTTCTCGTCCTGGGTCTGGGTCTTCTTGCCTGCCAAGTTCTTCTTCAGGGTCTTCGAAGCCTTCAACGTCGTCAAAGCCATCAGGAGGCTCTTCTTCACAGCTTCCTTGCTGCCGATCTTGTCGATGCTCGCCCCCACCTGTTTCAAGGTCTTCGTCAGATCATCCAGGTTCTGCTGGACGTTCTTCCTCTCGTCCTTCTTGAGCTTAGACTCCAAAAGCAGCATCTGGAAGAAGGTCTCTTCCTTCTGCAGCTCGGACTTGAAGAGGGTCAACTTTTTGTTGAACTCACTTTTGTTGTCTGTGTCGTCAACCTGCGACAACTTTTCCCAATCATCCATGCTCTTCGTCTTCGAAGCATTGGAAGTCTTCTTCGACGATGTCGCCTTGCTCTTTTTCTTCTTCGACTTCTTCTTGTCACTGCTGTCGCTGCTGTCATCCTTCTCGGAGGAGCTCGAGTCTTCGGAAACACCGCCAGCATTCCTCGTGATGACACTCTTCAAGTCGGCGTCGATTTTCATGCCCTTCACCATCTCCATGTCCTCGAGCTCATCGAAGGTGAGCTTGTCCAAGGCAGCAGCTCTCTCCTTCTTGACCTTCTTGTCGGGGCCTTCCACTGAGCAGCTCTTTTGCTTCACAAAGCCTTCGGCTTCCTTGTCGACCACATTGGCGAACTCCAAAAAGTTGCTGTCTGTCTTCGACCTTCTCCATTTCATGGTTCCGGCTTTCAAGCGGGCTAAGGCCTCCGTCTTGCCGTAGCGATTCGTCATGGCCTTCCAGGGCTCCCAAGACACCTTCAGCTGCCGCGAGCTCATCTTCGTCAGCTGCAGGCATGCTTTCTGATAATAATCCCCGCACTTCCCTTCATCAAGAAGCCAGCTCGTCAACATGTCTTGCTTTCTCTTGTTGCCACCGGCACCGGCTGTCTGGTCTCGGTAGGATGCATCACATCCCTCCTTTTGCCGTCCTTTCTCAAAGAGTTTCCAGACCATCTGTTGTTCACCCGAGGGCAACATCTTAGAGGCGTTCCAGACGTCCTTGCCCGACCAGCTTTTCACCTCCAAGAGCTCGGCGTGAGTCTTGATGTTCTTCAAGCTCAGGGGCTGTTTCTGGACTGGCACCAAAGCCATCTCTCCGGGATCGACCTCTTGGCCTTCCTCGTCGTCCTCCTGCTCCTCGTCGTTCTCGTGCTCGTCGTTCTCGTGCTCGTCGTCCTCGTGCTCGTCGTCCTCGTGCTCGTCGTTCTTCTCCTTGTCGTTCTTCTTCTTGGGCTGCTTCTCGTTCTTCTTCTCTTTGTCGTTCTTCTTCTTCTCGTCCTTCTTGCTGGGCTGCTCCTTCGTGGACTGCTTCTTGTTCTTCTTCTCCGGCTGCTTGTCGTGCTTTGTCTCCTTGTCGACAACCTCCTCCTCGACCTTCTTGCCCGGCTTCAAGTTCTGGCCAGGCTTCGTCGCGGGCTTCTTCAAGAGGGCTTTTGCGACTTTCCCGACCGCCTTCACGGTTGCTGCAGGCTTCTTCATGGCTCGATCTCTCAAGCTATGCTCCTATTCGAATATCGATCTCTTTGAGACAAATCTCTCCTATGAAAAAGACTATGATTCCAGTCTGCTCTTGTTCCTTGTCTGTCCAGACATTAATGAATCTCGTGAAAAGTTCCTTGTCTGTCCAGACACACTCAATCTCTAGCGACCGTATCTGTCCAGACATGGAATCGCATTCTAATCTTGTCTGTCCAGACAATACGTCTTCACGAAGTGTATCGTGTAAGGTGTTTAGAGCTTATAAATAAACAAATACATACATGTGTATATATATATATATATATATATACATATAGATACATATACATACCTATATCTATATGCACATATATATATATATATATATATATATTGTTTTTGAAGGGGGTGTCGGTTTCAGGGTTTCCGCTTTTTAGAAGTAATTGAGGGTTCCAGGTGTATATATAGGTTTGGGTCTGACAGTTTAGAAACCAATGTTGCTCCAGCACTGGGGCTTCGTCTCTGCATTAAAAGTGAGTAAGGCTAGGGTGGGGGGAGGGGTGCTGGCGGCCCCAGCTTTTGGGGGTGGTTGGGGGGTTGGTTAGGGTTGGGTGGTTGGGTGGCTGGGCGGTTGAATGGCTGGGGGTTGGGTGGTTGGGGTTGGGCGGTTGGGTTTGGGTTTGGGTTGGGTGGTTTTCTGCTTCGGTGGTTGGGTGCTTGGGCGGTGGGGTGGCCAAGGTGCATGTGGGTGGTTGGTGGTTACCGGTTGGAGGCTGCGTGGGTGGGTGGCTGGGGTGGGTGTGGTGTTGGATGGGAGGGTGGTTTCATGTGTGTGGATCCTTTGTGTTATGTTGTGTGTGTGTGTGCAGATATGTATGTATGTGTGTGTGTGTATGTGCGTATGTATGTATGTATGTATGTATGTATGTATGTATGTATGTATGTGTGTGGGGGGATATGCACTTAAGTATAATTGTGTGTGGGTGTGGTCACAGGACGACACATGAATTCATGTGGTGTTCTGTTGCCTGGCACAGGATGACACATGGATTCATGGGTTGTTCTGTTGTTTGGCACAGGATAACACATGAGTTCATGTGTTGTTCTGTTGTTTGACACAGGACCACACATGAATTCATGTGTCGTTTTGTTGTTTGGCACAGGACAACATATGAATTCATGTGTCGTTTTGTTGTTTGGCACAGGACAACATATGAATTCATGTGTCGTTTTGTTGTTTGGCACAGGACAACATATGAATTCATGTGTCGTTTTGTTGTTTGGCACAGGACAACACATGAAGTCATGTGTGCGTGTGGTCTGCTTTTAGTTAAGACACATGAATTCACATGTTGGCTTTGGTTCTTTTACATTATGACACATGAATTCACATGTTGGCTTTGGTTCTTTTACATTATGACACATGAATTCATATGTTTGCTCTCCTGGGTTCATATGTTATTCATGTGAATGGGCGGTTTTGTCACATGATGTTCATGTGTTGGCGTTTTTGTTCACATGATCATCATGTGTTGTTTTTGTGGTTCATGTGATCATCATGTGAACAAATCCCTTGTCACATGAATATCATGCGAATGCTTTGTTGTGTTCACATGAATGTCATGTGATTGCATTGTTCTGTTGTGCATAGGACACATGAATTCATGTGCGTGGTTCTGCTCGTTGGTGGACTATCATATGAAATCATGTGTTTCGTTCTGTTGGTTCTGGCATCATCACATGAATTCATGTGTTTGGGTTTGTTTTTCAGGGATCATCATATGAATTCATGTGTGTTTCTGTTTCTGGCCACAGGACAACACATGAAATCACATGTTTCGGTGGTTTGTTTCCCTGGCTCAGCCTCTTTGTTTCTTCTCGCCTCGATATTCTGGGCGGTGGTGCGTCTGTGATACGGACACACTCCTGTTCTCTGGCTCCATATTGGCTCTACTCCGGCTTCTAGACTATATATATATATATATATATATATATATATATATATATATACTGTGGCTAAACCCATACGGAGCCAGATCAGGGCGGTCAAAACGATCACTGGTGATGCATCTATGATACACACACACTCCTGTTCTCTGGCCTCATATCATCTCTTTACTCTAGACTTCTATATACTGTCTCAAACCCCACATGCACACTGCATCTATGATATACACACACACACACACTTCTGTTCTTTAGCCTCATATCTATCATCTCTCTACTCTAGACTTCTGTATACTGTTTCAAAGCCCACATGCACACTCGAGGCCAGATCAGGCAGCTACAAAAACTCTTGAATTTGGAGCCGGCGTCTGTCCAGACCTTATTTCTATTTGCCAATCATAGATCTAAACTCTACACTAGATTCTAAGCTTTAAACTGCCACCGACACATAGCTCTAGACCTATTGGTAACTGAAACCATCCCCATGCTCCATCTGCTCCAAATCCAGATTGTAGACTCTGCGAGCTCCAACATAAAGCGAGCTCACAGCATCGATGCCTCGAAAATTTTTCGAGCAGCTTCGCCTCATGCATCCATTCACATGGGCCCGCAATTCCGAGGATCTCGGCACAAAACTAAAAAACTGACAGGCTCCACAAACCTTAAAGTACTTCTTCCCAAAACCTTCCCAAAACGAATCTGCGAGATCCCCTTTGTATCTCATGTGCGTGGGCAAAACCCGATGTCCATCATCCATCCCGGGCTCCTCGGCAGTCTCAGGGTCCCTTGGCCTTCGCCTCCACACGGCAAAACACCGTCTCAACTGTATAAATGTCTGTCCAGACATTAATTCTACATCATGCACCGATGCTGTCCTGGTTCTTCGCTCCTTTGTCGCCCTTCTGGCCTTTTCCGGGCTCCTGCCAGAAAAGGTGCAATTTTTCACCGTACAGACAGACACTTTCCTGGCCTGGGTCTGGGCTTTCGTGGGCTCCATAGTCTTGTCTCCCTTGCTCTGATCCTGTGACGGAAATTTACATTAGTTCCCATTGTCTTGTCTGTCCAGACATAATAATAATCATAATAATAATAATAATAATAATATTATTATTATATATATATATATATGTTCACACTTCAGACTCGATCGACTCCTCCATTCCTTTGCCCAAGGCAGACTTGCCCCCGTCTCCCTTCTGATCCTGGAGTGAAAATTAGCATTAGCTTAATTATCTTGTCTGTCCAGACATTATGGCTATAGACTGTTCAGACTCGATCGACTCCTCCATTCCTTTGGTCGCGGCAGGCTTGCCCCCGTCTCCCTTCATGTTCTGATCCTGGAGTGAAAACTCTTAATTATCTTGTCTGTCCAGACATTATGGCTATAGACTGTTCAGACTCGATCGACTCCTGCATTCCCTTGGGCCCGCTGCTCTTCTTCGTCTTCCCGTCTCCCTTGCTCGGATCCTGGATTGAAAATTAGCATTAGCTTAATTATCTTGTCTGTCCAGACATTATTAAAGACTGTTCAGACTCGATCGACTCCTGCACTCCTTTGGGCCCGGCAGCCTTGCCTTTGCCGTCATCCTGCCAGCATGCTTTGCAAATCAAGGGTGTGTTGAGGGTTTAGGGTGGGGTCTTTATTAAGGCCGAAAATGCATTCCTTGCCTGGTCGTGACCCTTCGTCGTGGCCTGCTGCTGCGGCTGCTGCTGTGCGTGCTGGGGCTGCTGTGCGTGCTGGGGCTGCTGTGCCTGCTGGGGCTGCTGTGCCTGCTGGGGCTGCTGTGCCTGCTGGGGCTGCTGTGCCTGCTGCGGCTGCTTCTGTGCCTGCTGGGGCTGCTTCTTTGCCTGCAATTGGGCAGCATCTCTGAAACATACTTGTCTGTCCAGACATCACTAGAGCAATCCTCTGCAGCTGCACGGGCTGCGTGTGCATCTTGCTCCTGCTAGGGTCATGCTCACAAACATCTGTCCACGTGGAATCACACATGCAGGGTCCTTCTGGAGCTCAGGTCGCCATGGAGGCAGATGCTCTTGCATCTCCTGTTCAAGGGCCCAAGCATTCTCAAAAGAACCATATCGGTCTGTCCAAACTTTAATTTGAATGGGGTCCTGGTGCACTTGCTGGGGCACCTGAGCCCATCGATCATCTTGACTCTGCATCGTCTCCTCGACAAAGGCCCAAGCAAGTGTCAAGAAACACACATACCTCTTTGTCGACTCCATTTTCAATGACGTGGTCCTGCGGCGGAGCTTGGAACTGGGGCTGGGCCCACATCATGGCCTGTGCAGGATCTAAAAGAAGGTGTATAAAAACACATATCAAAGTCTGTCCAGACTATATTTCAACCATTGTCTGCGACGGGCCTGGCTCTGCTGCTGGCTCCATCCTCCATAGTCTTGGCTCATGTTCGTGTCCTCTGCAGGAATTAACATTCTAAAAAAGTCTGTCCAGACTATATTAAAACCGAAACGGGCCTGCATCTGCTGCTGGGGCCATACTCCTGGGTCTTGGCTCGTGGCCTCTGCAGGGCGATGGTTTAGAGACCGCAAAACAAGTCTGTCCAGACTTTAACGGGCCTGGGTCTGGTACTGGTCCCATCCTCCCATGTCTGGGCCCCAGGATTGGCTCACGTGCGATGCTCCTTGGAGGAGCTGCTGCTGTTGTTGTTTGTAAAGCTGGGCTAGCCCTTCAGCGATCTGTCGGACCGGGTTGGGAGGGAGTTCATGTGTCAGTAGGAGACGAGGGGGAACAAAGTCTGTGTGGGCCCGCTGTGATGGCTGTCCTCCTCCGGGCTGCACTGGGTTCGAAGTCCAATCTTGCCCCTGTTGTCCCATGGCCTACCAGCAGGGACTGATTAAAACAAGTCTGTCCAGACTTTACAATGTCAATGCTAGGCCTCGTCCCATCCTGAGTCTTGGCCCCACATGGCCTATGCAGGGAGCGATGCTTTCAACATATTCACAAAAGTCTGTCCAGACTTTATTTTCCGATCCTGGTCCTGGCTCTGGCACCAGCTGTCATCCTGCAGGGGCGGTTGCACATTTAAAACAAATCCAAACTCAAAACCATTCCCCCACGTGCTCAACTAACTCCGGCCATGGTCCTGGTTGTCCTTTCCCCAGGTCCACTCGTTGTCGTAGCCAGTGTTCCACCAGGCCTGGCAAAACTAATTTCAGCATTCAAACGATGGCGTTTTGCTTCAATGGCCTCGCTGTGAGACCAGTGACTTCCTCCATCGTCCTGAAACAGAGCGAGGCCGAGACGATTCAAATCACTTTTGGACTTCGAACATTCATATAAGCTTGTCTGTCCAGACATTTCATCTCAAAGTCCGAAAGCCTGGAAACAATACGATATAGAAACCCTGACATAATACTACCCAGCCCCAGGGCCAGCCTGGCTCCAGTCTCGCTGGTCCACGTCCATGTTCCCTCCTCCTTTTCCTTTTCCATCTCCTGTGTAGTGGGGTTAGGGGTTTGAAGTTGAGTTCTTTAGGGTTCGAGGTTTTATTGGGTTTTAGGGTTCACAGGGTTGGGTTCAGGGTTTAGGGTTTGAGGTCTGTCCCGGGTCCTTCAGACCTCTCATGCTCATCTTTTCTCTCGAGTTCATTGATTATGTCGTCCATCATCTGCTCGTACGTCTTGAACGGGCTCTTCTCAACGAACACACGTCGAAGGTAGCTTCTGTATGCTTCGTTGGATCCTCTTCGTAGCCCGCTCTTTTCCTCCGCCTCCTCGACGACCAAGTCCATCCAGGCACTGAACTGGATGTCGAACGACTTGCGGCTCCAGATGGCTCGCATATTGTCTCGCCACAGCCTCGCCATCCTGCCGCCCGTCATGTCCTCGCCCAGAAAGCAGAAACTTACTTCATGTGTCTGTCCAGACATTATACTAAACACATGCAGCCGAAATGCTTCAGCATGTCTGTCCAGACATTACTCAAGTATTTTGCCGCCCGACATGTCCTCGCCCAGGCTGTCGAAGCCTTTCCCGCCCAGACTCGCTGGCACATCTCGGCCTCTGCGGTCGTAGGCTCCAGTGCCGAGGTCGGCCATCTTTCTACTTACTCTGTTCCTGGTCCTGCCTCCATATGCTTACATGTGTTTCCTGGCAGTCTCCTGCTACACTTGGCGCTCTGTTGTCTGCCACGATATCTTGAGCAATATGTAACACAAAAACACAGATATTCGCAAGCTCAAAAGCAGAAACTTGCTTCATGTGTCTGTCCAGACATTATACTAAACACATGCAGCCGAAATGCTTCAGCATGTCTGTCCAGACATTGCTCAAGTTTATGTCTGTCCAGACATTACACTAAACACATGCAGCCGAAATGCTTCAGCATGTCTGTCCAGACATTATCACCAGAAAGCTCTGCAGTCATGTCTGTCCAGACATCATAGTCAAGTATATGTCTGTCCAGACAATACACTAAACACATGCAGCCGAAATGCTTCAGCATGTCTGTCCAGACATTATCACCAGAAAGCTCAGTCATGTCTGTCCAGACATTAGTCAAGTATATGTCTGTCCAGACATTACACTAAACACATGCAGCCGAAATGCTTCAGCATGTCTGTCCAGACATTATCACCAGAAGCTCTGCAGTCATGTCTGTCCAGACATTACAACTTACAAGGCTTTCCCCCAAGACTCACACATCTGCTCTTTTCTCCCTCAGGACTGCATTCGTTGATCACGGATCCATATGTCCATATATGCCATCGTTCATAATTCAGGACATCTGTGCCTTCATCTCCAGCACACGATCGAGAGACATTCCCATCTCCAGGTACTCTTTCAGCTTCAGGGCAGTAATCCGGTTCTTCTTGGGCGTGTACTTCGAAATCTGCAAGAGCTGCTTGCCGTTCTGGATGCGGATTGCAACTCGTCCGCAGTTGTACGGCATCAGCACCAGCTTCACCTTCGTGAGGTCGGGATCAGCAGGAGGACTTGGCGTCTTTTTCGCCGCCGCCGGCTTCTTCATGGGCTTCTCCTTTTTCTTGTTGCCCTCTTTCTGCTGCTTCTTCTCCGCCTTCTCCGCCTTGTCCTTGTTCTTCGTCTCCATCATCTGCTCATTGATTGTCCTCTTGCGACATGGTACAGGCAGAGCTGCTTCAGCAACCTTTCGAAGCTCGGCCACACTTTCCGCTTCTGACGAATTCGACTGGGTAGCAGGAATCTCCATGTCCATCAGGTCCACGGTCGCCACACTGTGCTTCTCGTCGTCGGAGTCCGTGGTCTTGTACTTCTTCTTTTTGTCGTCCTTGTCCTCGTCCTTGGTTTTCTTCTGCTTGGTCTTGTCCTGGATCTTCTCGTCCTCGGAGTCCTTGGTTTTGCACTTCTTCTTTTTGTTGGCCTGGTCCTCGTCCTTGGTTGTCTTCTCCTTGGTCTTGTCCTTCTTCTTCTTCTTCTCGTCCTCGTCCTTCTTCTCGTCCTTGTTCTTCTTGCCCACCTTGCCCTCGTCCTTCTTGTTCTTCTTGTCCTTGGTCCGAAGCTTCTTCTTCTTCTTCGTCGTCTCCTCACTCTCGCTGCTGGACTCCGAGCTCTCATTCTCCTGCAGCAGGTCTCGCAGTGCAACCAGCTTCTCTGTTTGCCAGGCACTCAAGTTGCTGCAGCACTCTCTGAACTTCTGAGCAATTCGGAGTCTTCGTGTGTGTGCTGCCACCGTCATGAGGGCATTCGCATACTTCTGGTGCAAAACTCCTTGCTCGGCGAGAGGCACACTTTCTCGTAGACTGGCAAACTGCTTCACCAAGGCTGCAAACACTGTCTTCAGATCCTGATACTTAAAGCACAGGGCCGGCTGCACTGCCATCACCTTGATCACCAAGGAGCTCACGGAACACAAAGAGGCCCCAGCGATCGCCTGACTCTTGTTCATGTTCATGTACTCGTAGAAGTTCAAGCCTCCCTCCAGCTTGATCGCCTCCGACAGCACATCCTGGAGGTGCACCAAGTCAGTCTCTGGCACCTTTCGTCGGTGAGGACCTCCCTTTCCCATGGCTCGGGGCTCTAGGCTCGCTGCCTGGCCCTATGTTCTTTTCTTGATCTCAAAGCATCATATATGCACTCCAGCTGCTGCAAAATCGTCGTCCATGTCTTCCAGACATTATAGTTACATGCATGAATCGATGCACTGCAACAAAAACATTTTCTTCTATCCTTTCCTCTATGCTCTTTTGGCATATATCCAGATTCCAAAACTCAGATTCCAAAACTGCACCTTTAGCTGCATCTCTATCTCAGTCCATGTTCTCGATCGTTGCGAGCTCATCATCCAAAAGCCGAATCCGGTCGTCGATGTCGTCGAGGTGCCCCAAGACCAAGGTCACAGCATCATCTGGATTCTGTGGCTCGTGGTTCTCGATGATCAACGAGTTCGCCATTTCCGTGGCCCTCGCAGCCATCTCCGAGAGCTGTTCGATCATCGCCAACACATGAGCTGAAAGCAGCTTCTTTGTCTTTTGTCTCTTCTTCTCGGCATGTTCGGGCGTCGTCTCTGCAACTTCTCGAGCCCTCTTCGGAGGTGTCTCCATGGCTCAAGGCTCTAGACTCTAGGTGCTCAATATATCCTTTGAGAAAATCGCTTCGATCGGTACATACAACATGATGAAATCTACTTGCTGCCTGTCCAGGCATTGATATACTATTAAAACAACATGACCAAATTGTCTATCCAGACATTTGCTATATTGAAACAACATGACAATAATGTCTGTCCAGACAGTATCAGTATAATATATATTATACACCAGAAATATGCAATACATATATATATATATATATATATATATATAACTTATATATGGATATATATATATATGTATAAGTTATAATGTATACATATATATATATATATATTAGACAAAAGTATGAACGATATTGAGCAAATACTACACTGTAAAATCAATCGAGGAATCGAGCGGGGAATCGAGCGGAGGGTTTATAAAATCAATCGAGGAATCGAGCGAGGTTCAGTATAGAATCAATCGAGGAATCGAGCGAAGAACCGACTTGCTCGATTGATTTTGATAGTTGAAACTCGGTTTTCGAGCGCCGATCGAAAACACTTTATTTTCGAGCGCCCGATTGAAAAAAATCAATCTGAGAGCCTATGGGTAGTCATCTCGATAGCCTAAACCCTAAACCTCTAAATTCTACATCCCAAAACCGAGATCTGGAGACCGTATCAACGCCGAGCTTAACCCCTAAACCATAAACCCTAAACCCTTTACACCACAAAGCCTCCAAAGCCCGGAGACGCATAAAATGATCTCAGGTATCGGGTTTACGGTGTACGGATCTCAGGGCTATGTGCATGTAGGAACCTGATTAAGAAACCTTGGGCCTTTATTCGGCTTCGTTATATGAATACTAGCCGAATACTAAAATGTTGGGGGTTAGAGGGCCAGGGCTTCTTAATCAGGTTCCTACGTTGATCCTGTTGAGCCTGAGGGGAAGAGATGGATCAAGACGGTGAGCAGGACTCTGGTGCAGTGTATCATCGCTTTTGCTGTTTTTACCCAAAGGCTGCGGTTTCAAGAGTTTTGGGTTGGGGTTTGTTAGGATTTACGGTTTGGGGCTCTAGGGTTTGGGGATTTAGCGTTTAGGGCTTTAGGGTTGGGGGGTTTAGGGGTTCAGGGTTTTGGGCTTAAGATCTATAGCTTTGGGTTTGTGGGTGAAAAGTTTCGTGGAGATCGACGGGGGATGTAGGATGCAGCCTTCGTGTGCCTAGCTGCTAGCTGCCGAAGGTCCGCAATGTAGGGGCCTGACTAATTGCCTTATAGCATTATGGGTGGTTCCTTATGATAGTTTTCGTATAATATACTTACTTGCATGGTTGAACATGACCCGTCCTCACTAAAGCGTCGTGACATCATCCTCAGTACAGGGCTCTCTGTCGACGCACGACGCCGCTTATGCCTACAGTCTTACAGCGTACATTTCGCATGGTTGGGCTGCCTAGCCTAGCATCCTTTCCCAGAGTACAGTGGCAAGAAGTGCCAGTGGCAGTACAGCACATGACAAAGAAGACATAGAAACTAGAAACGGCCCGAAATCCCCTAAACCCGAAACCCTAAGCCTGGATGGATCCTTCCCACAACCCTCTAGATCCCCCCAAAGGAATCCGAAATCCCTCATCCCTACAAGCTCAAGAGGAACTGGCGGCACGTTTCCCAGACCTGCTCCACAAGATCAGCGCAAGCCAAGATCTCAGGTTTAGTTTTTGTTGTCGGTTTAGCCTTTAGGGTTTAGGGTTCAGGGTTTAGGTTTTGGGGTTTAGGGTTTAGGGTTTAGGGTTCAGGGTTTAGGGTTTAGGTTGGTTGAATCCCTTGTTTCGGACGTTTAACCTCTTGGGTTATGGGGTGGTTTTCTGGGATCTGGGCTTCAGGTCTGTTGATGCCCCCAACCGAGATGGGAGTTTCGGAAATTAGGGGGTGCCTTATTTTGGGGTGCTTCTAATAAGGGTCCTACTATTTATGGTATTATCTCCCCTATTTTCGGAAACCCCCAGATGGCTTTCGCCCCAAGGCCCGATAGCCTAAGCCTTAAAGCCTGCCACATGTAAGCCTACAGCCCCAAGCCTTGCAACCCGAACCCTTTAGGAGCCCGGAAAGCAGAATTCACCCCCCAATATAATGCTCCCAAATCTCATACAACCAGAATCTATCTATCTAGCTGTCTATCAATGTATTTAGTTTTGTCTGTGGATGTTTTCCCACATCGGCCCAAAGAGTAAATGTGCTCTTGTCATGCAGCAAACCGCCAACGCTGCTCCCTTAACCTTCGCACACCCTACCACTTGACCCCAAACCATCAACCGCCGAAACCCTAAACCCTAATCCCTAAACCCTAAACCCTACGGTAGACCCTTTGTACCTAATCCGGATCCTACGGGTCCTTGTACTCATATAGTATATACATTGACCTTAATGTAGTCCCTATTTAGGTACATTGGGGTCCAAGTATATGCTATATGAGTACATGGACCCTTATTAGAGGGAGACAGCACACCCTTAATCCTAAAGCCTAAACACGCTCCACGCACGCTTCTTGCAACAACCTTGGACTGAGTTCGTCGCGATCCGCCAAGCGATGCCTCCGAGAGGTGGCTGGTGGCAGTGCTTTGTGTTAGTTGTTGTTTGTTCCATTTTGTTCCGTAAGAAAATTAAATGTGGATAATCAGTAGTAATAAGTGAATGACAAATCACTATTTTATCCGTAGAGTACCACCGAAACCCGGCTGAAATGATTGAGGCACCCATCGTGTAATTCTGTCTGCGACTTGTCTTGCTCTCCTTCCGGGCTACACGTTTAAGAGGTTCGTGACCACGGCTTCGAACCGCATCCCCAGCGTCCTTATATTAGGGTATCGGATTTGGGGCTTAGGGGTTTAGGTTCTAGGCTGTTTCAAGAGGGATTCCTGCATACTCTTGGGGAATTCAGGCACGACGAAATCCTAAACCAAGGGCAGTGAAGAAATCATGAACAATAACAGCTCTAGGCGATTGTACGAGGAGCCGTTTACCCAGCCCCAACTACCCTCTAATATGCCCTAATTACCCAGTATTAAGGACCAAAAGTATCTATGAAGGGGCGCTTGGGGGGGGTAAGTAGGGTGCTGAAGGTTTAGGACTGGAGGCTTCTGTTCTTGGAGCGTAGGAGTTCGACCACATCTTCGGGCTGCTGAAGCGGAAGGGAGCCCGAACGGGACGATAAGGGGGCTAGTCAATTCACTAGCAGGTTGCATCTGTTTGGAGCTCGTGGTTCTTGCTAGATTTATCCACGTCCGTGACAGACTTGACCCTGACGGTCAAGCTTATAGTCCCGAATCGTGAGCCACAGTCTTGGGCCACTGCGAAGCCCATGCACGTTCGCCACTCACACACACTGAAGCCTAACCCCCTGAAATGTCAACCACTACACTCAAAATCATATCAGAATCCTAGAACCCTGAAACCTACTTGGGCAGGCAGAAGCGCAAAAAGTTTCGGTTCGTCATGGTGAACAAGAACGGCTGCGGCCTGAAAGAGGGGCGGCGAGTGGGGATCTAGCGCTGCGGGAAAAACCCAGCGGGTCCATATATACTCCGATTATGGAATTTTGGCCCCCAAAACTACGCCAGGGACGGTCTTTTGGTGCCTAATTCCATAATGGTAGTGTATATGGACCCTTTGGAAAAGGTGTTGGGTTTCTCGGTGTGCTAGCGGAACCATGCCTTTTGTAATGGTGCACGTTCCTGTGTGGATCAGATCACATGTAAGCTACGCGTGACCCGTTGACTTGCCGGCGAAGCTGCTATAGAAGCTTCAATCACTACCAACACTATTTTGGGGCTCCTTATTTTGATTATAGTATAATGGGCCCCAAAACTCCACTCTAATTGTTAAGGCCATTACGGTGCTTAAACGATCATGGGACTTAGTAACTAGAGCTGCTCTAGTTACTAAGTCCCGTGATCCTTTAATTATCGATACATATATATATATATATACACACACACGGTAACTTGTAACCGCAGTTAAGGTATTTACATCCGTAGTTATTATGTCCCATGTTCTTCCACGTGTAGATCGCTCACCATGGCTTTTCGGGTGGCATGCGCAGGATGCAGTCTCACGATGAAGTCCATTTCTTCATTCACCCAAAGGCTCCATGTACCCATCTAGTAGGTACTTAGGCCTTACAGTACCTATACAGGGACCCCTAAATTTTAAGGCCACAGTACCTACCATATGGGCACATGGAGTCTTAGCGTCACAGACGGCTCCTCAACATGCCGCCCCAAAGTTCCATATCAGTGCCCTAGGCCCTAAAACCCGAGACCCCTAAGCTGTCGGGGACTAAACCTAAACCCTAAATTCTCCAGCTGCAGCCCAAGGCAAAAAAACGAAGAACGGCAGAGTCCGCGAGGCAAGCTGCAACAAAACCTTGAGCTGCTTGGGCCACAGGGGTTTTGGTGCCTGCTACCTGCTGCTACCTACTTGGAGGATCATGGGACTTAGTAAGTGAGGTTATAACTACCTTAATTGGGGTTATAACTAGTTATAAGTATAAACACCCTAATTATAACCCTAGTTACTAAGTCCCATGATCCTTAGTAGACCCTATAGATCCCTTATAGAACCCTTACAGATCCCTTTTAAGGAGCCCTTTTAAGGAACCCTAGTTACTAAGTCCCATGATCCTTTAAGTACCTGCTGCTACCTACCCCTTTAAGCTCCTTCTTTGTTGTCGCAGGTTATATGGTAACCCCAAGGGTCCACGTACCCAAATAGTCTGTACTTTGGCCCCAAAGTACCTATATAGGGACTAGTTTAGGGCCAAAGTATATACTATTTGGGTACATGGACCCTTAGGGTTCAGTGCAGGGTTTAGGTCATTGCTTTAGAGTTGGGGTTCAAACCGCAAGCACTCGGTTTTGCACCCTCAAACCTCAGCCCTTCGGGCGGTTAATGCCGATCCACCAACCCCAACCTGTTGGTTTAGGGTTTAGTGTTCTAATTTTGGGGTTTAGGGTTTAGTGTTTAGGGTTTAGGGCTTAGGGTTTAGTGTTTAGGGTTTAGGGTTTAGTGTTTAGGGTTTAGGGTTTAGGAAACCCTACAAAATAGTAGGTTATGACCCCTTAATTAGAGGGCCTAACCCTTAAGCGGTAGGTTTTTGGATCCCCAGGAAGACCCTAAACCCCCTCTGTTGGACGAAAACAAGACCCTCTGTGCCGAAATCCTTAACCCTATACCTAAACCCGAAACCTCAAACCCTAAGTGCAAGTCTTCACGAGCAGGCCAGGCTCCGGAAAATGTGCGAACAGGCGAGGCACCAGCTGTCCACAGGAGTTTCATGGTTGGGGTTTTGGGGTTCAGGGTTTTCGGGTTTTGGAGTTTAGAGTTTAGGGCTTAGGGTTGGGGTTTAGGGTTTTGGCGTTTAGGGTTTTGGGGTTTTGGGTTTAGGTTTGGGGGGCTTAGGTTTGGGGCTTCAGGGTTTATGGTTTTTGCTTTTTTGGGGGTTGTTGGACTTAGGCTTCCTGATTTCGGTTGGTTTAGGGTTTGCCGTGGGCTTCGGGTTCGAGGTGGGTTTCAGGTTTATCGGGTTTCGGCTTTTGGATTTAGGGTATCAGGGTTTGTAGGGTTTGGGTGTTAGGCTTTAGACTTTTGGATTTTGGGTCTTGCGGCTTCCGCAGTTTCCGCAGTAAACCAGTGACCAGGAGAGTAGTAGGGAAGTGTCCGTATAATCTTACACTTTTTAGACGAAACCTTAACCCTCAACCCTGAACCCCCAGATCGTACGAGCCCAGTATGACGATTCTGTAGCTAACTGGGCTTCGAGTCAAATTTGCTGGTGTTCCACGCCTAGGGTTGAGGAGTCGTGGATCAGGGCTTCATGGTCTTAATGGTGTGTGGGTTTATGCTTTTATCCCTAATCCTGAGCTGGTTCAGGATACAGGTGTTCGCATTTGGGTGGACTTGGCATAGCAGTAGCAGTAGCAGTAGCAGTAGGCAGCAGGCAGCAGGCAGCAGGCAGCAGGCAGCAGCAGCAGCAACAGCAGCAGCAGCTGTAGGAGCACCAGTAGTAGCAGTAGCAGTAGCATCTTGCATCCACCTTGGGTGAACCTTGAGGACAACATTCAAGATCCTTGCACGGTATGAGACGCTAAATCTCATAGTGACCACCCTAAATATGTAAGCTGAGTCAGAAACCCTTTTCGGGTGCAGTTGGTCCCTAAAGCGTAGCTTCCCCCGCCTTCACACCACACACGGCTTGCCCACTCTGGCAGGTGCAAATTGGCTGGAGCTACGACATGTTGATAGAGGCATGGAAAAAGGCAGCCAAATAGCCCGTAGCGCCACGCATAATTCGGCTTAGGGACTCGGAAGTACCTGGGGATGGCCTTCGGTTTATGTTAGGGTTTATATGGTTTAATATATAGTTGGGGGTTTAGGAGCTCGTGTTCATGGTTGTAAGGGTTGCGGACGGGACGGGATGATCTGGTGGTGGTGGTGGGGGGAGGGATTCGCTGTTCATGATCGTGAAAGTAACGAGGCCAGGCGACCAAAATCGTCTGCACTGCATCCTTCAGATCGCAGAGCCTGAGGCCCTCAACACTAGACCCGACCCGATGCATAGAAACAATTTAAGCACCTTCTCGATCTTTCCGTCCCATAAATCGATGCACGAAAGTCCGTTCATACTTGTGACTAGTGGCTAGTGGTAACTCCCACCATCATCACTTTGGCACCCCTAAACCGAACTCTGAACCAGATCCTCTTATGGCTTGTCTTCGGGTCCTCGTGGAAGACCTAGGCCAGTAAAGTGGGATCTATTCAAGAATCCCCTCTTTGGTTGGCCGTTGCGTCTTTCGTCGTCGGCGTTTCCTGTGCCGCTAGGTTAGGGCGGTTGCTAGCCGGTGCAAGCGCAGCATCAGGGGACTTCGAGTATAAGCAGTGCAATCCCGAATCGGAAAGAATCGCCGTGCTAACCTCAAAGATCCGCGAAGCGACCCTAAATACTAAACCCCTACCCCAAAACCCTCAATCCCCCATCCAAAGCCGACCCCAAACCCCTATGGGAAGTCCTAAATTCCGCCAACCCCGAGAACCCCCCATGGGACCTCCAAAGGAAGCTTCATGTTCCGTAAAAAAAGGGGCCTTGATAATTAGAATAGGGTTTTGGGGCCCATTATACTATAACCATAATCAGGAACACCAAAATAGGATTGGTAATGATTTAGGCCCGTATAGTAAGTCGCGCCTGGCCGGAGCCCAAACTCGGGACTTCCAAGAAGAGTCGGATGCATGGTCCCGAAGGGACTGGAAATTCGGTTTAGGGTTTAAGGTTGATAGGGCTTAGGCTTAGGGTTTAGGGGTTATAGGGTTTAGGCTTATAGGGTTTAAGGTCTTACGGCTTAGGGTTTAGGTTTTAGGAAATTCGGATTCGAGGTGCAGTCGTCATGGTCGCATCGACTGCTGCTTGCGGGTGGGTTTGCAGCATCGGACTGTGGTATTATGGCAGTCTCGGCCGAAGCCCTACCTAAACCCCCCAAAGTAGGTAAGTTAATGGCCCAATACCCAGAAAAGGCTATTATTCTACATACTTTTGGGGGTCCAGGTAAGCCCGACATAAGGTCCTCAAGTCCTCAACATCCGCAACCATGCCTTGGGGTGCCTCTTTCGAATCCTACGAAAACGCACCTCAGACCCCCTGTTTCTTTGTATTAAGCCTTAACAACTGAATACAAAGAATAGGAGTCTTTTTGTTAAGCCCCGATATGAACCCAAAGACACAAAAGCCGAAGCCGAAGCACGAAACCTTGCACCGGTAAATCTTTAGCTCTGACATGGCAATCGTGCAGATGTCCGCCACGTCACTAGGGTACTATAAGATAGCATACGGTAAGAACGCATACTGCAATATACTATACGCTCCTATACTGGACTAACTATCATGTTTTATAGTATAATATACTGCCCACCCTTGCAGCTTGGATATGTCTTCGATGTCAGGTAGCTGATCTCAACAGTTACGTAACTCGCGGGTTTTGCTGTTTTTGTGGTTTACCTCAACCACAGGCAGTCAATTGAACAATGGTGCACAACGCCTTGAAACGGCTATCATTTTACATACAGGTCCAGGTACTGCATACATTCACAGTGAATTTCTGTTGCAACACCCACAACACTCAGCTGAAGAGGCCTTGGGCAGATTCTCTGGTGTATTACCGGGAGAA
>CAJNDT010006214.1:0-95000 GCA_905221615.1 Symbiodinium sp. CCMP2592
ATAAGTTAGATTAAATTAAATAAATAAATTAAATACATTAAATACACTTAATTAAATTAAATAAACTGAACTAACTAAATTAAATTAAATAAATTAAATAAATTAAATACATTAAATAAACTTAATTAAATTAAATAAATTGAACTAACTAAGTTAAATTAAATTAAATTAAATCAAATTAAATTAAATTAAATTAAATCAAATTAAATTAAATTACATTAAATAAACTTAATTAAATGAAATAAGTTGAATTAAATGAATTAAATTAAATTAAATAAATAAATTTAATACATTAAATACACTTAATTAAATTAAATACATTGAACTAACTAAATTAAATTACATAAATTAAATAAGTTAAATACATTAAATAAACTTAGTCACATTAAATAAATTGAATTAACTAAA
The DNA here is from genome assembly GCA_905221615.1 of Symbiodinium sp. CCMP2592. Taxonomy (NCBI): domain Eukaryota; class Dinophyceae; order Suessiales; family Symbiodiniaceae; genus Symbiodinium; species Symbiodinium sp. CCMP2592. The sequence goes on from CAJNDT010006214.1 coordinate 409, forward strand.
TTAAATTACATAAATTAAATAAATTAAATACATTCAATAAACTTAATTATATTTAATAAATTAAAGTATTTAAATGAATTGAATTCAATAAATCAGTTAAGTTCAATTTCATAAATTATTTGAACGAAATTCATTAAATTAATCTAAATAGATAAATGACATGGATTGACTGAATCAAATGAAATTCAACCAATTACATAAAACTAATCAAACTCAATATGTATGCCACGATATGGAATATGTGTTCTCCCAAACAAATTTAATTATCGAAGTGAACATCTATGCTGCTGCTGCTGCTGGGGCTTTCCAACCCGTCTGTTCTCCAAGAACTATAAATATAAACAAATCACAATCTATGCTGATGCCGAGGCTGGGGCTTTCCAACCCGTCTTTTTGTGCTGCCACCTCGTTGCCCTTTTTGGTGCTGCTTCTGGGGCTTTCCAACCCGTCTTTTTGTGCTGCCACCTCGTTGCCCTTTTTTCTGCTGCTGCCGGGGGCTGGGGCTTTCCAACCCGTCTTTGTGTGTACTGCCACCTCGTTGGTCTTTGTTGCTGCAATCTCAGCTTTGTTGCTGCTGCTGCTGCTCGGGCTTTCCAACCCTTGCTATGTTTCGACGTACATATGCATTATTCGTGTATTCACACACACACACACACAGCTTCAGCCCTGAACCCTCAAACCCGCAACCCCGAACCCAACCGAAAGCCCGGGCCCATGCATGTTTTTTTGAATGACCAAAGGATTTAGGATCAAACTCTAGCTACAGATCCCCTCTAGGACCAGCAGTGCCATGCCGGTGATGAAGAAACCCGCCGGCAAAAGACCCGCCGCATGCACGGAACTCGTCCCCTACAAGAAGCCCAAATCCGAATTGGATGAGGATGAGGAGGAAAAGGAGGAAGAACAGGAAATGGAGGAGGAAGATGAAAAGGAGCCATGTGACAATGAAGAGGAAGACCCTGAAGAGGAGCAGGAGGATGCAAAGGAGAAGGAAGGAAAAAAGAAAAAGAAGAACCCCAAGCTTAGCAAAGAGGCTTTGGAGAACCACCAGAAGTTTATGAAGGAATGTGGGAAGAAGGATATGACCGTTGAGCAAGTCGACGAAGCAATGAAGAATGCCAGCAACAAGACACAAATGAGTTTGTGGAAGGCCTTCGAGACCAGTAGGATTGCAGAAGGCCACCAGGATGAGTTCCTCAAAGCCTCTGGATCGGTGGGCTCCACGAAGAAGAAACGGAAGATGCTCAGCTCGTGGATATTGGACGGGGGGAAGTTCACGAAGCACTACAAGCAAGCAATTCAGAACTATGCTACCGGAGCACCTAGGATGCTGAGGGTATGAACTTGTCTTTTTTTGGATAATGAAACCCTTGGATAATGAAAACCTTGCATAATGAAACCCTTGGATAATGAAACTTCATGGATCTTTTTATTTGGAATACAGAACTTAGGCCAAGCAGCAAGTAAAGTGGATTTGGCTTTCAAGGACGGAAGCGGAACGCCGCATAGGCGCTGAGGAACTCAAGGATCGTGTGCAGAGAAAGACGATTGTGTGGCGCCGCAATCCAGAAGACCAGAAATATTTCCAATTCAGGTGTCTGGACTTTTCATTGGTTTTTGATTTACTTTGAGGATATGTAGAGATATACAGTGTATACATATATATATATATATCTATCTATCAGGTAAGAGCCAAGAAGTTGCAATATGATTATCCTTAACCCTTTATGGTAAATTAGGGTATCCTACCATGAAACCATATTCCAAATTTCTGGAGTGCACAGGTTTGCGAAAGAGTCCGACGAAGTCTGGACGGAGAAGTCGCAGCAGAGGAGAGGATTCTCCGAGGCAGGGGCAAATAAGGAGGACATGCTCGAATGGAAAAGGGGAATGAAAGAGGGGCCGGTCATGGTGGATGACTTCGACTTCGAAGAGGGGTCAGGCGACGAGGTCGACCCGGACGAGGACCCCCTGGGGTTGGCTACCACCAAGGGTAGGGGGAGGAAGGAGAAGGAGGAGGGAGGAAAAGAAGAAAAAAGAAACAAGTGGGAGAATGAAAGCCAGGCCAGCCGGTGTAAGCTAGCAGCTAGCACATGTTGCTGGGTTGGTAAGCCCTTAGCTGGGTTGGTAAGCCCTTTGCATCAAATCCCAAACCCCAGATGCTAAACTAAACCGTTTACCCGAACTCTAGAACTCATAAATACCCCTACTACGATCATAAATTCCACCTCTTTTGGAGAATGCCTTAAACTCTTCATACACCCTAAACCTTACAAAAGATCGTTCCTTTCATATGGTTTTTGGAAAACCCCCCAATCCCTTCTTTTCACAAATTCCCCAGAAGCCCTTTCATTTCATGTTGCAAGCCCTTCAACACCAAACCCAAACAGGTTTCGAGCGCCACTACGAAGCTGGAGCTGGAGAAGAAGATCATCGTGTTCAAGACCGAGCTTGGGAAGGAGATCGGGAACCTGGAGAACAGCATGCTTCAGATCAAGGAGTCAACCGTGGATGCGAAGACCAAGAAGGAGCTTTACAAGCTTGTCAAAGAGGCCGGGTTTTTCTGTCAGTGCACTTGATTAGTGAAATAACAACAACATCGCCAGGCAGTGACAAAGGCTGAGGAATCCAAGACTTGCTTGGAGAAGTTCAAAGGATCAGCGAAGATGAAAGCCGAGGATGTAGGATCTGCCTTGCAAGATGCAGTGGCTGCACTAGGACTTGCCAAGCAGGCGAAATCGCAGGCCAAAAAGAAGGTCTAGGAACAACGAGCCGGCAGGACGATCCGAGAAGAAAAAAACGGACCCCCCGCTGCTGGGTTGGCTAAGCCCTGTTATGTGTACCCGGACTGGACAGTCCACGCTGCTGGGTTGGTGTAAGCCCGATAAATGAACCTTAAAGTTTGGATTAACTCTTTTCGTGTAATCGCTGCCTCAAGAAAAGATTGTAACTTCCATAGCTTTTTGGCAAATTCCCTAAAGCCTAGAACCTTGAAACAAGCACCAACATCATATGTCTTTTGGATAATCCGCCGAACCCACTAGCCCGAAAAATTAACCTTTAGCTCCGTGTAATCGCTGCCTCAAGAAAAGATTGTAACTTCCATATCTGTTTGGCAAATTCCGCAAAGAACTCAGCATGCTATGTCTTTTGTATAATCCCCGAACCCACTCTTGTACCCAGCCATGGCAAGCTCGAGGAAGAGGGCAGCGAGCCCCCCACCAAGGAAGGAGCAACTGAAATCCCCTTTGGCTATTCTGCTTTTGAAACGATGGAGCAGTGGAGATATCCCAGCAGTTCTGGTTCAGGAAGTGGCCAGTGCAGCCGTCATGTCTGGCTGCGATGCACCAGATGTCAATGCACTGAAGAGATTGGGGTGTGACGGCCTGCAACCTGGAACCTTGGACTTTTACAAATTGGATTATGTTTGGTGTTTCGTAGCTCTACCAACAATATATTGTAGATACAGTATATATGTATTTGTATAAGTACCTGGAACCATGGACTCTTACACACTGGATTTTTTTGGTGTTCTTTAGCTCTATGAACAAAACTTAACTTAAGTACTTCGAACCATGGAAAATTGTAAGACTACACATAGGATATCTTTGGGGTTTCTTAGCTTTATGGAGACTTAATTAAGTGAATGTATACATGTATACATGTTTCTCTTGACAACCAGTATAAGGCAACATACAACGGGACCTCAAGAGAAACTTCTTCAAGGACATGGTGTTTCCGGAGTGCCGGATGATCAAGTCCACGCTGAAGGGCAAGAGTCCTACTGGAACGGAGACGGAATGCCCTGGAGAGGTACCTGTTGTTTTGCCGGAGGACTGGATCGGCTCCCTCAAGGACAGCAACTTCGAGGAGGTGTTGGGCATGGATGGAGTGGAAAACTTTTGGAAGGAGCAGTTGCAATGGGACAACCCCAGGATACAAGCTTCAAAATCGTTTTTCCGCAACCTCTCCAAAGACGCTGACAAGAATCACGTCGTGCCCTTTGCACTGCACCTTGGCCGCATCAATGGTCTTGGTACAGAAGGGCTGGACAGCCCAAGGATTGTTTTTGTTACAGAGAGGGTTGGACAGCCATGGGCTGACTGGCTCGAGAATTCTGGACTGCATTGAAGGGATTGGACAGCCCATGGATGTGAAAGAGTTTGATGGGTTGGACAGCCCAGAGGGAGGGCCATCAACCGCAACTATCCGAGAGATTTCCTTTACCAATGCCGGCAATGTGGAATGTACACGTACATAGGAAGACAGTCCTTCCTCCGAAGCGAGGACGGCCACTTGTGGTTTAGCTACGAGGAAGAGCCTCGTGTGCCATGGGCTCAGTGGCTTGAGAATTCTGGACTGCTTTGAATGGGTTGGACAGCCCATGGATGTGAAAGAGTTTGAGGGGTTGGACAGACCGGGATCCCAAGAATATCTGGAGGGAGAACACCCGCCACTTATGGTTCTGGACTTCTTTGAATGGGTTGGACAGCCCATGGATGTGAAAGAGTTTGAGGGGTTGGACAGCCCAGATGTAAGGAAGGAAGGCAGTTTGGGGGGTCACAGAAGCAACAGCCAGCAAGGACGAGATGATCGGGTGGAACAAAGGCATGAAGGAGTGACTTTGAGGAGGGGACCCCGGATGAGGAATGGACTTGATGCAGAAGGGTTGAACAGCCCATGGATTGTTTTTGTTACAGAATGGATTGTGGGTGTAGAGGACCGAGGCCGAGCCACGCATAGGAGCCGACGAGCTGAAGGACCCTGTAAGGAGAATATGGCCATGGCGAAGGAATGAAGACACAGAAGGGTTGGACAGCCAAAGGGTTGGAAGGGCTGGACAGCCCGTGTAACGAGAAGAACAATCGCTAAGGAACCCATGAAGATCAGAAATACTTTCAGTTTCGGTGAATGGACTGGATTGAATGGGTTGGACAGCCCAAGGATATAGGCTTAGACTTCTTTTTGTTCTTGGATTGTTTTTGTTACAGAATGGTTGGACAGCCCATCAGGATGTTTTTTGCTGTCACGAGAAAAAAATCAGGCACGGTGATGCCGCACCGCACACCGAGACTGATTCGCTGCTGACGGTGAGTATGAGGAGTATGACCTCGAAACTACCGGTGAACCACAGCCAGCTGGTGCCTTGGATGTTTAATCGGCGTGAAAGTCTAGAATACTTTTGTTTCCGAATGCATATTAAATAGTGGTTTCTTTTATAGCTAAAGTCCAAGCCTCACTGAGGTGTTGTTTACAATTCCAAAATGTATTGTCACGGAAAAGCTTTTGGCTGATCTGTGGGACGCCATCGTGGACAGTTTCAAACGGATGGCAAAGCATAGAACTGGGATGGTCTTTGCAATCATCGGTGACCTGGACTGGTTTTATTCTGAGTTTGCTTTCCCGCGACACAACCAGCAGCATCCCTGCCCGTGGTGCTGGTGCAACCAGATGCTATGTGTGCATTCGCATGTTTTGTTATGCTATTTCCCACGTATATGTATATTTATATGTATATGTATATGTCTTTGTATATGTATATGTAAATGTATATGTATCTGTTTATGCATGTACATGTATAAACAGATATGCATATGTGTGTGTGTATGAGACAAGTATATGTGCTATGAAGCGAAGGACAGATGTACCATGGAACGACCTGAGAGCAAGTGCTGCTTGGAGAACGCAAGTGAAGACAGCAGAGGACTTTTGCAACGAGTTCGGCGGCCACAAGCTCTTCGCCATCCCTGGCCTCAACCCACTTGCAATTGCTTTGGACACTCTGCACACATGGGATCTGGGCATAAGCTGCCACCTCCTCGGATCGTTTTTGTGGGACTTGGTTGAGGATTCAGGCCATGGAAACAGGGACGACCGCTGGAAAGAGATTTATGAGGAAATACAGTCCATTTATGAAGGATTGCATGTGGCTGCCAGCCAGAGAATCGGAAGATTGAAATGGAGGGACGTGGCGAAGTCCAACCAAGTATTTCCGGTTCTCAAACATGTGAAAGGACGCCGAGTTAGGCACTTCGTGCCGGTTGCTCTGTCGCTTGCAGAACGGTACAAGGAAACCTGCCTGAGATATTGTCATGCTGTAGTTGGTTGTTTTCACAGATGCTGCTACAGGATCCTTTTTTTTGGACCTTATCCGAGGACGAGGACCCAAAATCCCAGCATCGCTTCTTGGCCATTGAAGCTTTGGCGAAGATGTATGCACCTTGGATGTCTAGAATAATTGCCGAAGAGTTTGTTTCAAGTGTAGAGTTTCGCGAACTATAGGTTTAAGAAGACTGTATGTATCAGGATTTGGTGGACCAGCCGGATGTGAGATGGAAGAAGGAGGACCAAATCGCATTCAGCAAGTCCGTGGAGAAATGTCTGAAACACTACCAATGGCTTGGAAAACATTGCTTTGAGAAAAAGCTCTTGAGATATTCTATGGTCCAGAAGTTCCACCTCACTGCCCACATGCCCTCCACGGCCATGTTTATGAACCCGCGGATGTAGCTTGGACCGCATTTCAGATTTTCCCTGTCCATAACACGTCTACGGGATTTGCAAGCACGCCTTCATGAGGACGTGGTGCTACGGTGCCGAGAGCTTCATGGGAACTATGGTTCATTTGGCCGGCAGCTGTGTGCATAGCACCGCCGCTGTCAAGCTTCCCGCTGCCATGATGGCCAAGTATAGGTTCCTGTGGGATCTTTTGCTCAGGAGGGTTGTGGACTTGGACTTGGATGACTGATCGAAGGCAAAATGTTATGCATGGGTTGGATAGCCCTACAGCACCGTTCATGTCTGTGGAATGATATAGGCCCGGGTTGGAGAGCCCGGTAGCTGCATGAACATGAAGATGTTTTTTTTGGCAGTTCGAGCTGTGGAACCCAAGGCTTAAGTAGCTAGTGCAAGCAATGGCCCTTCAGAAGAAGCCCGCCATAAAGGCGGGGTAGCAAACTTTTATGTAGATTACATCGTTTTTTTGCGCCACTGCCAGGACCAGAAGGTGAAGCGAAAGCCTGCACTGAAGAAGCCGGCCCAAAGCCACGAGAAGACCCCCAAGGTGGACGTGTTTCTTCTCGCGGGTGAAGTCATGCAATGAATACACTACTTAGGCAAATAAGGATATCAATAAACGTTTTTAGTGCAATTTTTGGCCGCATCGAGGAGCAGATGGATGCCAGAGAAGAAGCCCTTTCGAAGAAGAAGCACCCAGATGCTGATGGAGAGGAGCCGAACCTGAGCCAAGCCTCGACACTGGTACTTCCAGGAGTTCCGGGAGCTGTGCTGCCAGAATACCCGCAGAAGGATGATGAGAAACCGTTGCTAGAAGAGCCTGAGCCGGAGCCTGTGAAAGAAGCCTTCAAAGAAGAGGACAAGAAGGACAAGGAGCCAGAAAAGCTCAGGAGGCTCACAGTGTCTTTGGAGTTCGAGGTCTAGGACTGTCTTTGGAGAGCTCGAACTGGGAAGCTCGAAAAAAAGGAGCAAATGCCCAAGGAGTTGGAAACATGGGTTGGGAAGCCCAGCAGGACGACAGATAGGGCCACGAGGGCAAAGCACTCATGGTCATTGCATGGGTTGGAAAGCCCAGTTAGCCACGCAAACCTTTATGGTGTTTTTATGTGCTAGCTATTTTTGCTCAACTACATGTGCTTTAAGTTCGAGCTAGGACTTTGAGCCAGCGGAGCCGCATGGATTCAGAGGCAGAATTGTCTGCTCGCTTTGCTGCTCTGGAATCTTTCTTCCAAAGTGTCATTGACGCTCGTTGTTCTGTTTTGGAGCAGCGACTAGCTGCAGTGGAGATCACGAACCAGGACGATCGTTGTTCTGTTTTGGAGCAGCGACTAGCTGCAGTGGAGATCACGAACCAGGCTGTGCTGAATTCTTTGCGGCACGTGTCTGGCGAGGTCGAAAACCTCGAGAATCGTTTTGCGGTTTTTGAGTTTGCCAACGGCCCCGTTAGTGAGGACGACTTTGCTGCTTTCAGGCAGGAACTTCACGAGGCCCTGAATCAGCTTCGTCAGCAGGTGGACCGTGCTGTGTCTGCTGTGCAAGCACAGCATTCGTCTGCCAGGGGAGAGTCCGATTGAGTTCAGCTCGAACTGGGAAAGCTGAAAAAAAGGAGCAAATGCCCAAGGGGTTGGAAACATGGGTTGGGAAGCCCAGCAGGACGACAGATAGGGCCACGAGGGCAAAGCACTCATGGTCATTGCATGGGTTGGAAAGCCCAGTTAGCCACGCAAACCTTTATGGTGTTTTTATGTGCTAGCTATTTTTGCTCAAGCTCGCCCATCATGGAAGATGAAATCATTCTGCAAAAACTTCGGGCCAGTGGAGCACCAACCCGCTTGGCCAAGCAGCTGTTGACCATCTGGTGTCGGAGTTTCATGGAGCAGTGTGAGGAGGAGACCCTTCTGGACCACGTTGAATGCCGGGGGTACCGCTTGGAGCTGGAGCTTGAGGAGCTGCAATCAGAACAGGCCGTTCGGAGCAGGCAGCTGGAGCTTATGTGGATCCGTCGTGTTTTAAAGTCATAGACAGCTGTCATAGACACGATGGACTAATTAACAGATCGATGGGGATCGCCTTGTGAGGGGATTAAAAAGCGCATGCAAGGATCTGGAAGTCTAGTGCTGTTACTCAAGTGTGTATGGGTTGGGAAGCCCGGCCCAGGAATTAAAGATATATGTATATGTATGCATGTGTGTGTGTGTGTATTTGCATGTCATACGAAATGATTCGTTTCACAACTGCATGCCAAGAATTGGCTGCATATGGGTTGGAAAGCCCAAACCAAAAGGGTTGGACAGCCCCTGCAACTATGGATTTTCTATTGATTTTACTGTGGATTTTCTATTGATTTTACTCTGGATTTTCTATTGATTTTATTCTGGATTCTCTATTGATTTTACTGTGCATTCTCTATTGATTTTATGCATGCTCTCTCGATTGATTTTATGGGATCGGTTTTGTGATATCCTCGATTGATTTTGACTCTACTCTTCTATTGAATTTCATGCAAAAGTTCTCTATTGAAAAAATCCAGAAACGCTTGATTTTACATAAATTTCAAAACCCTATTGATTTTTTGAAAAAATTCAATATCGGATGCTCTGGGTATGGCTTCGTCGGCAACATGCCGAGATTGGAACTGCAAGAATTCGGCCAATATGCTCCAGCATTGCAGCGGCAAGTTTCGAACAGATTCAACAGCTTCAACTGGGAAGCCCGCGATCCAAAGTGCCGCAGCCAGCCCATCGTCTGCTTGACGACGGTTGGTTGGAGCGGGCAAAAAAAGGCATGAACCTTGTCACAACATCCAAATCCCAGCTCCATCACACAGGCTTCATCACATCCTTCTAGAATCCAGCGTCAAGCTTGCGGTTTACCCACCAGCGCCAGCACATCCTCGAAGCGAAAAGTGATGGCTCCCAACCACAAATCCGTGTCCCCATGGCTTCGGCTGAATGGGCTTTGGGGGCGTTCACGACAGCTCCAGCGCGCATCCATATGAAATGGTACTGCCAAGCTGCGTCGGAAAGCATCCAGTGAGGCGGTGTCCATTGCGCCACGTCGCTCCGATTCTGTTTGCAGCAGATGCCACTCCAGCAGTGCATCATGCGTGACAATGAGCAAAGCACATCTGCAACTCCGTTCACACGGAGGTCGCTCGGTTGATAGAAGTGGCAGTGCCGGCAGCTTCTCCGGCCTGTGGACTGTCACCGGCTTGCGCAAGTATTCCTCGAAGACTAGGTCGGAAAGTGGAGCTCGAAAGGCATCACCAAGCAGAGTGGGGAGTGCTGCATGAATCTGGCCGACACCTCTGTGCCCACGAACTTAAGTCGCGGACAACGAAGCCAAGCTCGTTTGATTCTTGAACGTCAATCACACTCACCCGCGGCGACTCTGTGAAGATCCTTTGCCGGACTCATGGGTCCATGTTTCGGCTTCTCGGCATTCACCACGAACAGTACGCCAGCATCCTATTCAAAGTTTGCTGCCAAGCGAGCATGCGGTTTTTGAGCCGCACAATGGCGAGATGTTGTTCGTGGATAATGTGTTGCTGGTGGTGACCTTGTTGTATGAGGTGGGTGATTTGTTGATGTTGCATGGTGTTCATGTGTATCAAGTGGGCGACTTGCTGCTCAGCTGTAATCAGAGCCGTGCTCCCTGCGCTGAAGGGGGCAATACCACTGTCTGTTGACGCGCAGGCTTGACCAGGGCAATAGGCGGTAGGGTTGACTGTGCTGCCAGGGGCAATGCTGCTGTGTGTTGACGCGCTGGCTTGACAAGGGTAACAGTTAGGGTTCCCTGTGCTGAGAGGCGCAATGCAGCTGTCTGTTGACGCGCTGGCTTGACCAGGGTTGTCGGTAGGGACGAAGCTGCTTGCGTGTTCAAGGCCAGGTGGGGGGGCGTTTGTGGCTGGCAGTTGGTTGTGCTGCGCTGATATTGTCTTCCAGCACACTTCCAGCGCAAGCGAGCCAGGTGGCTTCGATCATGTCCTCCAAAAACAGCCACAGGTGTCACTCATAACAGAATCCTCGCTCTTGGAAACTTAAGCCAACTCAGCAGGTCCTGGGCAGTGGCATCTTGCGGAAGTACCTTCTGATAACACACCCCAGTCACGACGAAAACACCTTGACACAAGAAGGCTGTCCTGAGCTCTGCCGTTGGTGCTTTATTTGAGGCATCCATCCATGCTACAATTCGCGCGCAATTGATGCTGCAGGTGCGGCGTGAGGTTTCAGTTGCAACCGTTGAAGCCGTCATTTAGTGCATCCTCTTTGACGCGCGCAAGAGTCCTAGCACTTGATGAACACACGTGGCAAAGCGCTCTTCTGACACTTGAGCGATCAAGCATCCGGCTCATGTAGGTGAAACGGGTTGTGATGCTCCGACAAGTGCTGCCCTCACTGCTGCGCCACTTCTCTTGCTTGCCCCTCGCCCTGTGTCGATGCTGGTATCTGCCCCACTTTAAGAGAGAACTCCGAGAGAAAGCGAAGAAACCGAGGGCCTCTTGCCCACCACGGCCAGGCCTCAGCTGTCAACAGAAAGAAACGAGCACCCGCTATCGTCCCCGCCCCCGCGGCTCTGGGCTCCGGGCACCAAGACGTTGCCTTGACGCATCTGCCGATAGCGCCCGTCCTGGCCAAGTGCAAAGCCCCAACAGCATGACGCAAGGCTTCAGCATGGCTACAGTAGCGGTGCAACTGGGACGGAGCAGAGTCAGCAGCAGCAGCAGTGAAGTCAAGTGCGACGGCAATGGTTGCTGTCGTATAGCACCAGGACTGGCATCAAAGAAGCTCAGCGGCGACCGACAAAAGGCCCTGTGTGCGATGTTCTGTCCGCAGGCTCCTCTGGGCCAACCTTCACGGTTTCGTGGGAGCCATTGCCTGAGAAACAGAAACGCACTGCCACATTGAGTGTTGAGTGGTCGACTTCAAGTCGCACCCTGAGGAGCGGAGGCATCCGACATCTCCACCTGACGTGACAGGGGCGGCACGGCGGCCGGCGGCAGTATGATGCAAAAGCGCCTGTGGCGGTTTCTCGAAGGGCGGCTCGACCTAAGTGCGCGATGCCGCCATCGCCATGGCAGAGGTGGTTCCCGAAAAGAAGCGGGGCCTTCTGGCCGGAGGCAATCCGACGCACGTCCTGCAGGAAGCTGGAGACCTGCGGCTAGGCGCCGAGGCGAGGCGAGGCGATTTTGCGGGGGCCCTGGCCTCGCCGAAGTAAGCTCTCATGTCGGTCTCCACCAGGTCATTATGGCCTGGGCACATGCTCTCTCCGGGCTTACTACGCACCTTAATAAGGTGCGTGAAGAGCTTATTGCACTTATCTCTCTCTTCTGTCTTGCTGCCGGGCTTAAGGGTCGAGTACGGCCCGCAAGCACTCGGCCCGCCCGACCACCTATCTGTTTATTTCGTGGTCGGCTTTGGGGTACTTCAGACGAACTACGTGGTGTCTTCTGCGCTTCCGAGTTGCAACCCCCTGTCACGTTCCCGGCTTCGAAAAGGGGACTGCACCTTACCTGACTGGGACCTCGTGAGTGCCATATGCCCGTGTTCTTGCCAAAAAGTGGACATGAAAAGTGACTGGCGGGAGCTGTGCTTCGAATCCATGCTTAGCCCCCCTACACTGCCTTGAATTCTCGCCGAGTACGTGCCCCATTGTCCACAGCTCGCCCACTGCCTTGTTGGGGTTGCCTGTAAGTGTGACACTGTGCGACTGGGCCCACTGGTGAAACCTCAGGCTCAACAAACAAAGGCTGCCACGCGACTAGATGCAGTTACTCAGAGTCTCCAGGCTCGGCTCGGTCCCCCGTCGGGGGGGGGCCCTTTTGGCGGCGAAAAACCTTACTAGCGGTTACTAGCCTTGTAGAAGGACAAGGTCACAACAGGCTTTTGTTGGGCTGGTCGTGCCCTTGGGCTCTCTCACCCTCTCTCTCAATCCGTTATTTGGGCCCCTGTCGCTGCCTGCACGGGTCGGGAAATAGGCCGGCCAGCGGTGCTGCTTGGGGCATGCCTCGCATGAATCCCAGCTTCTGCTGCTGCGGACATGCCACAGAGGCCTCCCAGAAAGGCCTCTACTACGATGCGCCATCATACATATGATCATATATATATATATATATAATATGAATATGTATATATATATATATATATATATATATATATATATATATATATAATATGTGTACATACGTTTGATGTTGTGTCTTACATGTTTGGAAAGAATTTTACGGGTTACCAACTATAATTAGACATCGTCCTTCCAGCCTTGTGCAGTCGAAGCCCGTGGTAGAACGGGATGATGTCGTCGCGCTGGCCATGCATCACGAAGAAGGGGCACGTGACCTTGTGTCGAGAAGTAAAACATCACACATTGCTGACGCTCTTCAGATTCAGCTTGCTTTCGAAGTTGGTAAATTCGTAGGCCTTGCGGCCGTTGCGCTGAGGAAGAGGAGAGCAGGGGGCCGGGGTCGCTAAAGCGATGCCTTGGGCTTTGGAGCTCTGACCTGAAGCCTCGCTGAGTGCAGGACGTGCCGAACTCGCCTCGCAAAGGGGCAAAAACACGAGCGGAAGCCCCCAAATCGCAAGTGGCCGCAAGCCCGCAAGCGCCCCGCCGCCCCGCCTGTCGTTGGGGTAGAAGTCGAAGCAGCTCCACACGCAGCTGGGCCGGCAGCAGGCATCCGGCTTTGGGTCCACTACCTGCAGACTCAAGCCTACAGTGCCTACAGCTACAAGTGAAGCCAAGAGATGGGAAGACAAAAGAGCCCGGAAGAGCCTTGATGCCGGAGAGCAGTGGCCTCACTCCATTCGCCCACACGCTCCGTTTGGCCCGCTCTGTCGACCGGGCTTCCAGACGAGTGGAGGATGCAGCCACCCAGGCTCTTCTTTGAGGCCAGGGATGTGGCCGGGCCACTGGGCGGTCGACACAACTTCAAACAGCTTGGCTAGGAATTCGAGGGGTGCGCCTGCCAACACTCTGTCCATACGCGACGATCCTGCGCAGAACTAGAGAACTTCTTGTGCTCCAGCTTCTTCTGGCTCCCTGGCTCCTCTTGGGCGGGAGGCCCCTCTTTTCCACAAGGTAATCGTAGGCGGCTTCCACATCTGCGTAGCTGTTGCCGGAACTGGGCCTTCGCGCATTCTCACACCTTGAAGACATGTATCGGCAATGCAGTGCGGTCCTTCCGGAGGACGCGCCGTATCCGCTGTACTCCACACCACAGACCTGCCCCCCCCGGCAGGTCTACGCTGAGGAGACTTCCCACAACCACAGACCAGCCTCCACTCCCAGGACCTTCGCCAGTTCGTAGTAAGGGCCCATCATCATCCTCGATATAGCTTCTTGAGCAGAGGATGGGGCAGGTTGCAGATGTGCCAATCAAGGGTCCCTATGTCGGTCGCATTGCCGTGGCAATGGAGAAGGACCTGGCTAGTCATGCAGCATTCGCCTGTCCCAGCTGGGCTCAAGCACAAGTGGTGACAAAGCTGAACCAAGTTCCATGCGATCGGAGGCCTCAGCACGGGAGGAACCAGCACCACATCTATTTCGCAATCTCTGAACCAAACTGCAACAAGCAGTGGGCATGCGTTATTTGCCGGAGATTTGGCAAATGAGTCCCGAGCTCGCTGGCCTCCGCCGTCTGGGCCTCCACAAGCATGAGAACTCCGTGCGGTAGACCCTCACTCACAAAGCCCTTACAGCCGTACAGGCTTCCAGCACACCTCCCGCACTGGACTGACTTTCTCTCGTCGGAGCCAGACCATCGGAATCCGGTTCCCATTCCTGAACCGCAGGATCGTCAGTCCCATCCACATCCAAAGCGGAGACCCTGCCTGGTGGTGAGGAAGTGCACCTCAGAAGCCTTGAACACACTTCGACAAAAAACAGCCTTGCAAGCTCTCCAAAACAGCACTGTCTCATCCCGATGCCTGTGCCGCACGCCGATAAAGCTCAGAACCTTCCAGGCCCTGCCGAGTTTTCGCAATGTCTGGCTAACTCCACACATCGTTTAACTCGCGCCTCCATCAGGTACGACATCTTGCAAGGCCCTTCCGGCGCTTCTCGCGGCGCACTTTCGCCGTCCTGCAGGTGCTTGTACATTGCTGGAAGCATCTATTGAGCCAGGCGTACAAACACATCAGCGACAGTCACATTAAACAGTACATTGTCATGACATCCAAGCATCCAAGACGCAAGAGATGTCAAGATGCTTGCTGCTGTTGATGCTTCGTTGAATGCAGAGAAAATCACTGTCACTTCTTCTGTGCAGTGAGGCGGGCCTCTACCTCCGTCTCCACAGCGTAGGAAGATTGCGGGGGAATGAAGGTAAAGGCATTCCTGCGCCGGCCATTCTCTGAAGCAAAACAAGGCCAGAAGCTTCGTGTCTCTTGTTCCCTCAGCCGCGGCGTTTCAGGCCTCACTTTCTCAGCATCGCAGCCCTGGCCGGAGCAAAGAAGAATGCAGTCTAAAGAGTCTAGAGTCTAGCATTCAATTTGTTCGCCTTACAGCAGAAAAGGCAGCCGATTGACGTGGAGGCGACGCAGTTGGAACCTGTCATCCAGAAAGGCGAGACACAGTTCCACTGGTTCGAGCAACAGCAACGTGGTGCAACCAACGCCGGGCTTACCCATGCTGCGCCACGAAAATGGATAGATGGTGCGTTGCTCAGGTGCCGTCTCTTACCATGGTAGTGCTCAGCCATTTTGCTGTGCTCGCCTTGGTTGTTGCTGCTCTTCTCCTTCAGCTATATATGCTGTTTCTCTGTTGACTTCTTGCTGTGCTGACTCATCTCCGTGGAAATGCCTGAAGTTGTGTTTCGGGCTTCGGGCTGCTATTCCCGCTCCTGTCTTGGCACTGGAGAGTCACAATGTGCTTCTCAACATCGGCAAGCACTCTACAAGCTAAAGCACAGCCACACATGCGCAATGCGTGGAGGCGGCAAACACTCCAAATTGCGCAATGCTTTGCGCCTATCCCTCCAACCTCGGCCTCGTGCCCGAACCTCTTTCCCCAATACACCCCCTGCCCAAAGAAAGCTGACTTTGGCTTCCAAGAGCTGACAGCCAGATATTGCGCTTGCGCGCGTTTTTGGCTGACAAACCTCTCGAGAAAAGGGCCCAGGCGGATGACGCGAAGCGCTTGCAATTCAAGCTAATGTTCCCCGACAAACACTTGGCATATTGATATGAAGCTGTCGTCGGTCAAACCGTTCTAAAAAAAGGCAACTTTCAGATTCAGATTCGTTGCAAAAAAGGCTCGAACGTTTTGTGCATTCGGACACAATGGGTTGCATGGGCATGGAGCGGCAGGACTCGCAACACTTTCTCTCGTCTTGGCAAAGGATTTGCACACATGTGGCAACAGTCGTAAACTGTCAACCATCAAGTGAGCTCATGTTTCCAACCTGTAAGCCCGGGTTTGAGGAATGTGCGACTCAAAGATTCCTACAGGCCAGCAGCTTGCCCGCCTTGTGCACGCATGAGCAAACAAGCGTCAACATGAGTGGTGCAAGCAGAAATTGCTGAGCAATGCACGAGCTTTGATTGCTTTTCTCTCCCAGTCGAATAGGCGATACGCCAAGATCCGAAGGAGCCTTGGCAAAATCAAGAACATTTTCGGGCCGAGTGGTATGGCGGCACAACAGCACAGGCAATTTCAAATTTCAGCGCAGCGTCACATGTTTTGTCAACGTGGCCGTCATTATGAGCACAACGTTCAGAACACTTGGAGGTCGTCACAACATTCGTTCGAGAAAAGGCGGGGGGGTTGTAGGAACAGCGGGGCCGCGGAGGGGTGGAGGCGGCCATGGGCAGGAGCAAGGGGGTCTCATGGTGGAGCCATGATTCATTCATTTCTTTTGATGCAGTTGGGGGGGGGGACTATCGAAAGGTGAGGCCCTTGCGCATCATCCCGATCTCATCGTCCAGGCGCGTCTCCGTCTATCCTGCCAATGTACACTAAATCATGACATCATGATAGCATCGAGCTGCCCGAGGCGC
The DNA here is from genome assembly GCA_905221615.1 of Symbiodinium sp. CCMP2592. Classification (NCBI taxonomy): domain Eukaryota; class Dinophyceae; order Suessiales; family Symbiodiniaceae; genus Symbiodinium; species Symbiodinium sp. CCMP2592. The sequence continues at coordinate 16,917 of CAJNDT010006214.1, forward strand.
TCTGCGTGGCCCTTGCGCTTGCAAAGCAAGCAGTGTCCCGGGCCCCAGACTTTGCTTTGCTCGTGGATTCTGCGGGCCAGAGCAAGTTAAGCGTCTCTGAGCAACTCCAAGCAATCCAAAGCAAATTTGGGCTCGCAGCTCAAGCTCCGCTTCGAGCTGCAGAGCGATGAAATTGATATAATCATAACGATATAGGAATTCGGAATAAGCACACCGCGTCGGGTGAGAGGGAAACCGGGAACAGCAACTAGACCCTACTTGATGCGGGTCAAGCCTAACCCTGTAAGGGCAAACACAGCAGCGATACTTGTGTTCACTGCATCTTGCGTGCACGCCAGCGGGAGACCATTTTGTTCACGTTCCCCACTAAATGATTGAATTCCTTGGCAGACCTCAGCTCGAGCATTTGCTGCCTTACATCAGCGCCGGAGATGGGGGACGCGGTGGTGGCAATCCGCATGATGGACTGCGTTCGGTGCATGTGGTAGCGCAGGAAGCCGAGGCTCACCAGTGGCCAAAACTCCGCGATCGTCCCAGCCATTTCGTGGAACATCACGAAGAAGGACACCGCACGTTGAAGTGTGGCGATGCGGCTCTCATAGAGCTGCATGGAGAGGAATTGTGACTGGACGATCTGCACATGATCGGAGGGGTCAGCAAGCTGCAATAAGGCCTCGCCGAAGACCTCCTCACTGGACTCCCGGATTTGGCTCGGGCGAGCCTGGCCCTGCATGGCCTGGGCCAAGGAGAGCATTTCTACAAAGGGCATGCGGAGGAGTGCCTTGCAGTCCACTGGGTAGATGCCCCCCTCCTCCGCGCCGAAGTGGTTGAAGGCCCTCTGGAGCTGGTCCTTGCTCAGCTTGTCCTCATGGAGTAGACGGTAGCCCTTCTCGAATTGCTCGAAGGTGATGTGCTGGGTGTGCTCTACCCCCAGACTCTCCATGAAGTTCTTTAGATCCTGCTCCTTCAGGGCCGAGGATTCCAGAAGCCGCTTCTTGTGCTGGATCTTCTCCATCCACTCGGGAACCTGAAGCTCGGTTTCTGAGCTCCTCCTTTTCAACTCCGTCTTCAAGTTATTGAAATCCCCGAGTTCGCCACTGGCGCTTCTCACCACGTCCTGCTGCTTCAGGAACTCGTAAAGGTACAAGGGCCGTTTGGTTTTCAGGGTCACGGCGTGCGCTGCGAGTGGCAGCTTGAAAGGGCTGTGGCCGATGGTCAAACTCTCGCAGCCAGAGCCCATGGACTGGATGGAACTCGCCTGGTTCACGGCCAAGTAGACCGCCTGTGCGCTGTTGCTCAAAGCCACCAAGCGGCCATCGGGGCAGCCACAGGCCAGCAAGGTGCCGCGCACCACGCGGTGGGTCATGCGATGGACCAGGTGGTCACCAGGGTTCGCCGAGAAGACGGTGAGAGCCGTGGCGGAGTAGGAGCAGGCCATCAGTTTCGAAAGGAAGGCCTCGGCGGCCTGGGCCACCCAAGGCACATCTCCGATCACCAGCGTACGGCCTCCCATGCGATGCAGCAGCGGCCGTCGCTGCACCAAGCGAATCATCAGAATCGCAAGCTGTGGCAGGAAGATGTACAGCAGAGCATCGAAGGCAAGCGTCATGTGGTATGCAGGGGAGCCCGCTTCCACCAAGCCGGTGGATTTCGCGGTGTGCATCACAGGAGGTCTGCCCAAGGTCACGGTGACAGCGATGTAGAAGGCGCACAAAATCCAAGCCCGCGGCACCTCCAGCACGTGCTGTGCCCAGTGCCGGCCCCTGCGGCGCAGCGCCCGGCACGTCTCCATCTTCGGCTCCACCAGCTCCCGCAAGGCATCAATGTTCATGCGGTTCATGCGACTCAGCTCGGCCAGATCCGAATGCGTCACCTCGAACATCGAACAACGTACATGGAGATTTTGGAAATCAAAGAAGCCTTCCCCTTCGATCCCCTCAGGCTCTCCACGACTGCAGATCTCCGACTTCACACTTCTGAAACAAGCGTCTATAGTCACTAGTCTGAAAGTGGCCGACGCGACACGAGACAACACGAGACTACACGAGCATGCACACGAGACCACGCGAGGCCGCAATCACCATGCGGTGGTCGCCAAACCGGTGGGTGGTTGTTTTTCGGACGTGCCGGCCTTGGTGCCGACCTGTTGGCTCAAGCTGGGGTCTTTCAGCAGGCCTTGCGCCAGGTGGAGCAAGATCTGCGTGAGCATCTGTTGCATGGCGGCCACGGAGACGGAGCAGGCCTCAGCCGGACGCAGGCCGATGTCCTCGCTGAAGATGCGGCTGCAGAAGCTGTTCTGCAGCTGCCGAAGCTGCTTCCCGATCTGCGTGTCCCACTCGGAGGTAACCACGAAGATGTTGGTCGTGAAGGCCTGCAGGAGGTTTGAGACATTCAGTGTGGCGAAGGTGCCACCGCTGTGGCTCAAAAGCAGGGCGACGCAGCCAGAAAGGTCCCAAGAATCGCAGATGTGCCCTGTCTGTGCCATCGTGTATTCTTGACCGTAGTGTCCGAGTATCTTGTTGCTGGAAATACACTTCACGACAAGGTGCTGGAAGCACAGGGATAGGTCTGCTGCAAGCTGTTCACCCAGCCACAAGCTCACCTCACAGCCGGTGATCAGGAGATCCACAGCGTCTCCCGCGACTTTGCCATTTGCCTTCTCCCGGAGCCTTCGGTGCAGAGCCCTCGTCAAAGTCCATGCCGTTATCCGGTTCAAGCCCTCGCCGGTGTCCCAATCCTTCTGGATCTTCTCCAAAGCAGAGGGGATGTCCCGAATGTCTTTAGCCACTGGATCTCCACAGCTACGAGTATCCGGGAGAGGCATCACGAGCGGATTGTCTTCAATGGCCACCAAGCGCTTCTGGAGGCGCGTCTGCATCAAGCCTCCGCGCACGGAGGTCAGCGTAAGAACTTCGCTCATGGCTTGTGGCTGCAACTTCCGGTGGGCGAAGGATGCGTAAGGCACCCCGCCGCTCCAGTCCAAGAGGCAAATCTCGCCGGCAAAGTCATCCAAATCAAGACGCATGGCAGGTCCAGTGGAGAAAGCAGGCTTTGGATGCCCATCCTCCAGGGAGCTGATGGAGCTGTCAGAGCTGTCAGAGTCATCCTTGCTGTTGAGCCTCGAGAGTCCCGACGAGAGGGGCTTCGCCGCCTTGGCCGCCGAGAGCCCGAGGCCGGCCTTCACCGCGGCTGCCTCGGAGCCGTAGAGGAGGAGCCCAGCTTCCGGGTAGAAGGCGACGGCCATGCTCTGGCCACGTGCGGCCATGACGATCTGCTTCTGCGCATCCAAGGAGGAGGTGATGCAGAGCCCGAAGGAGCCTTTGGCCCTTTCCATGAAGAGCTCCATGGCTCGCAACAAGTCGTTGTCGAAGAAAGCATCGATGGCCATGTAGATCATGCTCTGCAGCTCTGTCTCGTCGTCACAAAAGCCAGCCACAAGCTTGCTATGCTTGCTTTCTCGAAGGGCTTTCAGGGAGGCCTCCTGCAGAGCCCCTCGCTGCTCGTTCAGCTGGGCGACAGATTGCTGCTCGACATCGAACTTCTGAAGCACTGTCTCCAGCACCGCAGCCACCTGCTCCATCACTTTGCAGGGAACCTCGTAGTCGAGAGAGTCCTGAGTTGTCGCTTTGACGAAGAGGAAGCCGTAGCGCACGCTGCGCGTCAGGCAGCCCTGGGTTCGGAGCAAATCCATGAGCCCGGCGATGGCCGCCGAGTCCACGTCCGCGGGCCTCTTCTGTCCCGTGGCACGCTCCAGCCAGGATTGGATGTCCGACAAATCATAGGTCCTGTCTCCCACATCAAAGAAGTCCAGGTCGCCGTTGTGGGTAATGAAAATCTCCAGGTTCACTTTGCTCTTTCGCAGCTTCCCAGAGGTCCAGCCCAAGTAAACCTCGTGTTTTTCAGGAGGCGTCCACTGATGGGGGTGCGTCCCTTCGAGAGTGGCCTTCGAACTCGTAGCGAAGCGAGTGTGCCCCATGTAGAGCCTGCCGGTACTCATCAAAGGTCCTCGCCAGCTCGCCCACCACTCCACTGCCTGCAGCCTTGCACGCAGCAAGGTCGACAGTGTCGTGCGTTTCAGATTTACCACTCGGGCTCGCAAGCCTCTGACGTTCCCCTCCTCCCCCAGGAACGTGACGACACCACCCGACTGCGCCTTCGCATCATGGTCACCTCCACCATCTTCTCAAGAACGTCCTTGATCTTCCGAGGCGAAGAAGCCCAAGTCCTATGCAGGATCACCATGCCGAAGTTCCCACACAGGAACAACCCCTCTGGAGCTATCGCCCAGGTTTGAAGAAGATCCGACAGGCAAGCCTCGACTGCAGTCACGGCTGCAGGGATGCAGCTCATTGGAGAGCCGATGCGGAGGAAAAGAATCGCCGTGACCAGGGAGACGAGCCATCCTGCGTGCCGCACCCAGAGACTTCTCCAGCCTGGAGGCGTCTTGATGCGCACCTGCCTCCCACCAAGGGCCATAATAAGGTTCTGGAGGCTGCAGCTTGCCGGACAGCCCACGCAGATGCCAGCCAAGATGTGGGCAAGCTCGTGCCATGCCCCGAAGAGCACATAGTTGAGCACGTAGCTCGCGAGACTTAAGAGAATGCTGCCAAACATCGCTGGGCTCCACTCAACAAAATGCAAGCTTCTGGCTCGAGTTGCAGATAGCTTCAGCCGCGCCCATGAGAACTCACAAGAACATCATGCTGCACCAGTTCCAGACTTGGACTTTTGCTTTTACATCTGTGGTGCATTCCAATTCCTGTTCCAGGAGACCTGACGCTAAAGATTGCGTGCCAAAGCACTCTGACGCAACTCGGCTTTTGCACAATGAGAACTTCTGAACACAGTGGCTACCCACAGACAACGGCCTCGAAGCGAAGGCAGTCCATCATGGTTCCTGCTGCTAGTGCGACTTGAGCCCAAGTTGCTAAGGGAGCTTCGGGCGATCGCCGGGAGAAATATCTGGTTGAATTCGCGCAGCGGAAGGCTATGCCGCATTTTGCTGTTCAGAGCGCCGAGGCTCGAGACGTGAGAAGGTAGTCAGCGAAGTCCTGCAGGCCATTTGCAAGAACTGTACTTATAGTATACATGACTGCCGAGCCTGCACTGTCTCGAAATACTGCTCACACTCCCGTCGCATGTAGTCCTGTGCTGCAGCACAGGCATCACTCATCATGTAGAACTCTTGAGAAAGACGGAACCCCACCTGGATGGGTTGCACATTATGTCCCCAGCCCGCCGCTACGACTGTGATTCCGGCAGCTTTGGCCATTTTCACCTCGAGCTTCACGGATAATAATAGGAAAGTGCATGAAATTGATTACGGATTGGAGGCCGGACAGGCTCCTGCAGCCCATGATCTGCTTTCAAAGGTGCTCCAGGTGAGAGGTCATCTAGAGCCAACACTTCCGCAGGCTGCACGCCAAAATGCTGCAACCTCCAGTGCGTACTGAACACCGACCGTGGACCGTCGATGCAAAATTCGTCGCGCTCAGTAAGAATATGACCCAGCTGCCACACAAGCAGCTGTGCAAGGAGAACGGAATGTGTCGTTATGATCGCGTATAAGTACAAACATATACATGCATGTACACATATGCATACATATACATACATATACATACATACCTATATATATATATATATGTATACATATACACATAGATATACAATATGTCTATACACAGATATCCCCACTTTCCTAACAAAAAGCAGTCTCAGGCATCACTCTCGCCAGGTAGCATGCTCGCATGCGGAAGGATGATGTTACCGCTCATGCAGCTCCTTGTTGCTGCTAAATTGCTTTCTGCTGCATCATTGATGCGAGAATGTTCACGAAGATGTTAACTAATTACGATGACGGTCGCGGTGACCTTATCCTGACCGTGATGATGCGGCTGCTGCTGATGATGATGATGAACATCATGATGCGTCTGATTCTGGAGATGATGCTGATAAGAATGACGACGCTGATGATGATGAAGATGATGTGATGGCTGATGCTGCTGACGCGGGCGATTATTATGACCAGAACGATATTGTGATAAAGCAGTGAGTGGTGCGTGAGAACCACGGTGTCCTTTGCAGTGCCGTGAGCACCGGCACGCAAGAAAGCTCGAGAAAAACCAAAAAAGCAACATCAACCCCACATACAAGTATCAGAAGACATCGTATTTCAGTGGCTTACCGCTTGCCATGCATGGAAACCGCAAACTTCACAAGCTCCCGCCAAGCCGCGCATGCAGAGCCGGCCAGGGTGAAGGCTTTCGTTTGGCAGGGTCCTGGTGAACGTCTGCTAACGGTTTGCTGGCGTGATCACCCACCGTCCCTGAATCCCTCAACATGACACGAAGATTACCGTGATCAGACGGCAAAGACGGTCTTGAGTCTTCTGTCATACCCATATCTGGTGTTTGCTTGCTCTCGTTCGCCCTGTCCTGGTCCCAGCCTAAGACCAGGTCCGGGCGAATGTACTCGGCCCATGGATGGGCGTCATAGTGGCGCTGGATGACGTGCGCCGGGCTGTGGGACACCACAGCCACACCTCGTGAATTCAGCGTCTTTCCGAGCCCATGTGGTATAGACTCACTCTATATACCTTCCTTCCCTCCCTTCCCTATTCTTATCGTTGAGTTGGTGCTGACGAGACGCGGCCGCCCCGTGCTCGGTACTCCTTCAGAAGCCTTGACATTTCAGAAGCTCAGCTGTGCGACTTCCAGCTTCAAAAGAGCAGAACTGGAGAAGTGGCTACTGTAGGGCCGCAAAGTAGCTCGGCTATGCCTCAAGAGTCGCACAACACGACACTCGCATCTCCATGACGCAGCAGCGACAGCGGCCGAGGGCCTTCGTAGAATGCCGGCATCTTCTGCTCCATGGCCTTCTCCCAGATCTCATGTTCCTGCACCATCTGCTCCGAAGTGAAGAGCAGCTTCAGGTAGGCCGACACCTCGGCGTGCAATGCGTCGCGGGTCGCCGCTCCGGAGGCTAGGGACCTGACACCGGGGTCGTGGTTTCGCCGGAACCACTCCTCCAGCGACACAGGGACCAGGTCCGGCCGCAGGATGCGAAGGCTGTCGACGTGAGCGGGATAATGCACCTCCTGCCCCCCAAAAGAATCCCCCCCCCCCGTGAACGTGAACGGAAGTGTCTGAGTCAGTCAAAGTGCAGATCCTCGGTACCCTTCACCGTCGTGTCGTCCTGACATGTCACGGCCCACCTTGCAAGCTGTTTGGAGAGCTGAATCTGCCAGCCAAGAAGCGTGATCCAAGAGGAGCACCCGGAAGCGAAGGCGGGCCGAATCCCCAATCTGCTCTGGGCCTCCCATCGCCGCCGGCACTTTGCGGATCCTGCCGAAGCCGGGTCACCCCCGACACCCGCCGCATTTCCTACGGCACGCAAGATTGCAACCACCCGAAAGGCCAGACCGCTGAAGCCCAACCGAGACAGGCAAAGCTCATCCCCGCCGGTCCTACGTTTCCCGCCGGGACCCTGGCGGCCCTGGCGAACCGAAGCCCAGGCCTGGATCGGCGGATCGGCGCGATCCAAGCGGACTTCTTGTGGAAGTTCTTTGAAGTCCATGCTGAAGTAGGATACTCAGACTATACGTATATACGCACATCATTTATGTATAAGCATACATCTGCTGTTTTCTGCTGTTTCGGGCGAAGAGTCGTAGCGACGCGGCCCTTTGGCTTGCATCTAATTAAAGGGGAGGAGCGAGTCTGCAGACAGAAGCTGAGCCGACTGTAAGGGCAGGAGCCTGATCTGCCGATCACGCCCTTGAGGGCAGTATGCACTCACAGAACGTCTGCGGAGCAGAAATCTGCCACGAAAAGCTCCGAGGAGCTGAGATGTATAGACATGAAGCCACGAGAAGATTTACCCGGCCACACATGTAGTGCGAAAAAGCCGTCGCGTCAGTAAAAACTTCATGCAAAACGACAGAAACCAAAGAAGTTGCCTCAGAGGAGACTGGTCAAGACTCCGTGAACTACCACGACAGCCAACTAACCGTACTCCCCACGCAACCTACAGCAATATGCAGCAGGCCGTAACAGCCGAAGGAAGATCCCCCTGGATCAAAGGAGAACTTTGCACAACTACGCCCCGAAGCGGAGCCCGGAATGCAGATGCCCTGATCCCCTATGGAATCGCCGCCCTTGGTCGAGTCGTTGGCCTGATCCTGCAGCCTCGATTGGACGATGCACATGGTTTTGCTGAAGGGGTTGTTGTAGTAGCCGAGGTCCTCCGCAATGAGCTCCCACCACCGCTGTAAAGGCGGCAAGCCTGAGACATCGACATTCAACGCCGCAACCTGCTGGACGTTATAGTCAATGTTGACAACTGCAGTTTGCACCTGCTCACAGTCAAGGTCCCTGTCACAAACCAATGCGGGTCGAATGTCGCATTCACGGCAGAAGAGTTCCCAGCGGTGGTTCGGGATGGCACCACCACCACCACCACCACCAAAAATTTGCCACCGCCCACGGCCATACGAAGCCTCTGGCAAAGGCTCCCAAGCCCCACGCCAGTTTGTGGCAACGCCAAGTTCATCATGTAGCTGCGTGAAGAGAAGCAGGCCACGTTTACTTGCATCGTCAACCCATCCAGACACATCGGTGCAAAGTCCGTCCCTGCCATGGCAATCACCAAGAGAGTCCACGGCAGCCTGGACGTAACCAGCACTGCGTTGGGCTGGCACGTCGACTTCACCGTCCTCCAACACTTCATCCGCGCCATTCGCGGAAAAGCTGTCAGCAGGATCATCGTAGCATGTATTCCCCTCGGGGCCATCAAGCCAGTGACCTGATACGTCTGCATCAGACACCGCGGCAAAACTGTCACCAGGATCATCGCAGCATGTATTCCCCGCGGGGCCATCAAGCCAGAGTCCTGCTGCATCTGCATCAAACACTTCATCCGCGCCATTCGCAGAAAAGCTCTCACCAGGATCATCGTAGCATGCATGCCCCTCGGGGCCATCAAACCAGAGACCTGCTGCGTCTGACTCAACATGCACAGGACTCAGCCTGCACGAGCAAAAATTGTCCATGGTGGGCCACACAACTGCCTCCGCCAGCATGCTTGTGTAGCTTGGCCATGGGCGACCACCGCATCTACTGCAGCCTTGCCAGGCTATGTCTTGACGAAGATTTGCATGCCACCATCGAGCTTTAGCTCTTCTAGGCGTGCCCTTCCCGTACATGGGCGATGATTCGGGCACTGGGGCTCTACAGCAATCCCCGCTGCTGGGGTGTTCTGGGCCCTATAAGCATACATACATATATATATATATATATATATGTATGTATGTATGTATGTATGTATGTATGTATGTATGTAAATGTATATATATATATATATATATATATATATATATATATATATATGTACATGCATAATATAACATAACATGATATGACACGACTACACACACATGCATGCTGCTTATGTATGTACATAGATATTTCTAGAGTACATAGTTGTTCGGCTGGAACTCTGCATGGCCCATTGAACAACGTAACGTACAAGGACACTTCTGAAGACGCTGACCGGGTGGTTGCTACGTAGACCCTACTTGGTCAGGAACCGGCGGTCCTGTTCGGCTTTCAGGGAAGCAAGCACCAGCAGTGCCAGCGAGAAACCTCAGCATAAGAGAGCAAGAAGGCCAGAACATGTAAGTGTGTGACATGTGCCTATATAACAAGGCAGAGCGAGGAATGCCTGCACTGATAGTGGTAATGCCTGAGGGATGCAACATAACCATAGCCATGACAAACATGAAAACTGTAATGACACGAATCAGACTGTTTGGCAACTATATACATGTTATAACTTCGTATTCTACATGACTTCTTGCATGTGTACCTTACATACCGGTATATGCATACATGAATGCATGCACACTTGCATACCTACATACTTTTGAAACACTGAAAAATAAGCATACATTCATATACGTGTGTGTGTATATGTATACACATGTACGTATATATGTATGTACGTACAGACATCCACATGCATACAAATGTACATATACATGTATACCTATATGGTCAGAAACCACACCGTTTAGCACGCGGCCCCCATCCGCGATTCAAGGTTTGAGTTGTGGGATTAGGGCTTGTGTTTCTGGGTTCAAGTCAGGGTTTGGGGTCCTGCTTTAAGTTAATAAAGGATCAACTGGGTTCGGGGCTCACGCCCTGCTTTCGTCTGGATTCAATTCCTCAACCCAAAACAAAAACAACAAGCAAAAAACAAAGATCCGCAAAGAATGCCGGACATGCATTGAGATTTATCTTTGCGGGGGCGTTCGTACTGCTTGTTTGCTGATTCCGGCATTCCTTCTCCATCTTTTTTACTTGTTTGGCCTCATGGTTCATATTTGGCGTTGCGCTGCTGTGCTCATGGCAGCATGCTCATACCAAAGCCCAGTACCTCACACCCTATACCAATGCATCTATCTCTTTTTCTGAGTCTTGTCTACTATAAACTCAGTGCAAAGTTCGCTTCACATGCTATTCAACACACTCTGTCTCATGAGTGATCAGGTACAAGGAGCCGTCTCATAGCAAATCAACTAGTCCAGTCCCTGTGCTTACACATCGGGGTTACTATGCACACATGAGTAACAATTGCAAGAGATCTCTCAGAAGTATTATTCATCAACCATACGCTTTCATTGGTGGGTTTCCAGGTCCTAAGCCTATGGAGGGTGAGCTGCCGTCAAAGTGTCATAAAATACCTAGACAGGTGTTTGTCTGGGCTAATGGCGAAGGCATTGGCTCAGTAGCTGTACGTCCATGTGCTCGAGCCCCGGCTAAGAAAGGAGCAAGACATGAAGGGCACCCAATGGTCCAGAAACACAATGGTCCAGAAACTGGGAGATGGGGAAATGTGAATGTGACAGGAAGCTAAGAAATGATGAGTACCCAAGGCTGTGGCATTTCTTATCCGGCAGATGCACTGTGGGCACGTAGATGGATAGACAGACAGATGCATACATGCAGTGGTATATGAGTATAGCCGCATCTGTATATGATACTGTGTAGAGATACCTGATGTGCATCAAGGCATTCCATCTACACATATCATCGCAGATCTACGCTGTATTTGACAGTGACCACGGCCGAGTCACCTGCAACGGCGTAGGCCACAGCCACTGGCATGAGACCAGGTCTGACACTGTGCCCTGAGATCCTTGGATTGAATGTCGTTGTATGAAAGCTAGAGTTAAAACAGCTAAAGTCTAGATGCGACCTGTGCAAGCAGGGCAGCAGAGTTTTCTCTCATGCCAGTGGCTCTTCGCCTTTGATTTTGCCCCTCAATTCATGTGCTGTGAGCTTGAGGCTGCCCAGCTGCGGTGGCCCGGTGGCCGGTGGCCCGGTGGCCCCAAAGTGGGTCAGAAGCGCTCAGAGGCGCTCAGAGCTCAGAGCTCACAGAAGCGGATGCTTTGCTTTTCTGGCGCGCGCGCGCGGGGTCGATCTGATCTCTCTATACACGCGTGGAGGTGCGAAGGACTCAGACCTTCAGCCCACTGCGACATAGGACTAAGAAGTAGCAAAGGAAACTCATGCTCAGATTGAGCTGCGCTGTTGGCCTTGCAATGCAGATGGGAAGTCTGTGTTGCAAACGGAACAGCTTCAGCGGCCTCTCAGAAGGAACGCGTCTTCCGCCACCTCCTGATGTACATGCAGAGCCTTGGCAGGGAGATTCCAGCTTGTGGAAACACACCAAGAAACGGCAAAGGAGCCTGCAAACAAGAACGCACACAGCCAGCACCCTTGACTGCTGCTGGACGTGACAGATGAGAAATGAGGTCGCTGCGGTCTGAGAAGAGCTGTCCGACTAGATGTGCTGGCATGATAACTTTGTACAATTGTATGAGAATGAAGGTGCCTACTTCGACTGATTTCAGCCAATAGCTTTGGCCAGAGTTTTTGAAGGAGTGCATTGGAGAGAGAGAAAGAGCGATGGAGATAGTGACTGAGATGCAAGCCTCGAGATGCTTACGTGAGAACCTTTGACTAATTCGTATGGCGGCGAGCAGCACAGCATCCTCCCCTGCCACAGAACTCCTCAAATGCAACATATTCGACAAGCATTGCTCTCCGTCCCATTTCCCATCCCTTTGAATCCACAGAGCCGTAGCAGTCCGACCCACTGATAGGGATTGATTTAGTGAGCCGCAGCACGAGCATCATCAGCATCAGCTGGATTTCTTTTCAAGCTCTCCGTCCCATTTCCCATCCCTTTGAATCCACAGAGCCGCAGCTGTCCGACCCACTGATAGGGATTGATTTAGTGAGCCGCAGCACGAGCATCATCAGCATCAGCTGGATTTCTTTTCAAGCTCTCCGTCCCATTTCCCCTCCGTACGAATCCCCGGCAGCTATAGCAGTTCGAGCCCGTGATTGGGATTGGTTGAGTGAACCGTAACGCGAGCATCATCAGCATCGGCTTGATTCCCCTTCAGATTGATTTGGTGAGCCGCTGCGCGAGCATCATCGGCATCAGCTGGATATTTCTTTCAATCTCTCTGTCACGACTTCCCCTCCCTTTGAATTCACGGCAGCCGTAGCAGTTCGACCCAGTGATTGGGATTTCGTGAACCGCAGCGCGAGCATCATCAGCATCAGCTGGATATTGATTCAAGCTCTCCGTCCGATTTTCCGGCTGTTGAACCCGCGGCAGCCGTGGCAGTTCGACCCAGTGGTTCCGAATTTCAAGAACCGCAGCGAGCATCAATGTGTTTTCCAGCTCTCAGTCCGATTTCACCTCTGTTGAACCTGCGGCAGCCGTAGCGGTTCGACCCAGTGATTGGACGGACTTTTTGAACCGCAGCGCGAGCATCATCAGCATCAGCTGGAGTTCTTTTCAAGATCTCCGTCCCATGTCCCATCCCTTTGAATCCACAGAGCCGTAGCAGTCCGACCCACTGATAGGGATTGATTTAGTGACCGCAATGCGAGCATCATCAGCATCAGCTGGATATTCTTTCAAGCTCTCTGTTACCACTTCCCCTCCCATTGAATTCACCCCCAAATGATTCCCTGCAGCCGCGAAGCAGCTTGAAGTGGTAGTAGATGGCAGGGAAAACCTGCGAAAAAGGGATAGTCGTGGAGAAGGGCTTCGAAGCACAGTTGGAGGCTCTGGGGCTCCAGCAAGTTGGTCGAGACACAACATCAATAAGGCACTGTCGGCCTAGGAGGGATTACGTGCATCTGACCAAGTACATGTCTTGCTGTAGAGGCGCAGATCATGTACCAGCTTTTACCAGTTAACCGGGCTGGCTTCGATGGAAGCACAAGTGGTGGGTGTGAGTGGGAGGATGCAGTCGCACTTCCGTGCGGCAACAGAAACTCGTGTTTCATGCCAGGGCATCCGGCGATCCTTCCAGTCTACGGGTAGGGACGATTCCTGCTACTACTGAGACGACAGCCGTCTCAAACGCAAACGTCGCGAGCGCTTTGCCGAGTGCTGTGCCCAATGTTGCTGCATCACCTGCACGCAAGCAATGCCTGGAACGCTTCAGGCCTACGGAAGAGCGGGGCAGTAAGGAGCCGACTTTTATCCAAGTCCTGATCTCGGAGGCGATCAAGAGTACCTCATCTCACGTCTTCTGAGAAACATTAGACCATGACTTCTGCTGCCAGGAGTTACCAGGGTCCCCTGCAATCACCGAGAATCCGTAGGCCCGTCTGACCTCAAGCTTTAAGTTCTGCAGACTGCAAAGGGGCCGAAGGCGTTGCTTCAAGCAGCGCTCGAAACTGGCATCTCTGTATGTAAGTACACATGCCATGCCATGTTGTTGCATGTATGCATACATGTGTTGATCTGGCAAAAATCAGAGAAGGCTTACAGATGCGCAGCAAACTCGCCTTCTAATTAAAGTAGCTGTGCAGCACAGATGCTGGGAAAAAGCACACTTGTGGGAGAAAAGCCATGCATCCCGAAACAAGGCTCGCTGTAGAGTACAGGAGGTCGCGGGAACGTACGCTAGTTGATGCGGTGCAATGATGTAATGTCATGACATGCCCATGTATGCATGTGATATGCGTGTCTCTGTGTATATGTCTCTGTGTGTGTGTATGTACATGGTAATGCCTTCACTGCCTGCACAGGGGCTTGTGAAGGCATCCAGACATGCTGGCGATGCGTCCTGCTTACTTCTGGCATGTTCTGTGTGTTCGCCGACAGCAATCTGGTCTGCCAACATCCGTCTTCACATCGCAGCATTCCAAGATCCCGTATCTGAGGTGCGGACTTTGGCAACCCAGCCTGGCGACAAAAAAAAATCGCAGGTGAAGAAACGGCTCCCGATTGGGGCTTTCGATTTTCATTCATACTTTCATACATTGCAGCGGCTTTGCCCATCTTTCTCGGCTCCTGGAGCTCCCAGGCTGTTGGCGATGAAGAGGCCCTCGTTCAAGGGCGTCAGAAGGACCACCTGGGCTCTGCGAACCACTCTTTTCCTCTTCTCAGATCTCCCCTCAGACATCCAGTCGAGCTTTGGACCACGAGCGGCAAAGTCCACTTGTGCTGCTGGTTCAGAGCAAAGCACAGCATCACCTCAGCGAAAGTCTCTGCTGCAGCACCCGCGCCAACCATAGCGTCATAGCGACAGTGTGCGTCACCCTAGCCCTAGTGCTCCCCAAGGCTAGAGCCGTGAAGGTGTACGGCACGTGGTGTGCAATGAGCTCGCCGGACGTCCAGCCTCAATATTGGCATACCAGATCAGGCCAAAAAACAACAGGTCAACTGAGGCACGAGCCGGGTGACATCGCACACCAGCCAGGGCCCAAGGCGATCGCTACCTCTGACCAGTAGATACGAGTACAAGTCTCGAACCCTGCTTCTCCCTTTCGCGCGAGAGGCCTCAAGCACATAAATGCTGCATAGGTGAAACTGAGCAGCGCTGACACCTGGGGTGGGGCTTTTCGGAGACTCGATCTCGCAGCTTGAACACACAAGCGCAGGGTTCCGGCGTGGTAGAATCTCGGGGCCGTAGTGGTCATTCGCCAGGAGAGCGACCTGGTCACCGGTCACTCTGAGGCGCAGGGCACGAGGATGAATCGCGATCCGCTCGGACATCCTGGAGCTTCCTTGAACTCTCCCCCTCGCAGAGCGCACAACCATCTGGGTCGCCGCACGCCCTCGACAAAAACAGCAAGGTAGGCCACGAGGATGCACCAGGAGATCCTCAAAGAAAATCTGCTTTGGGCCCCCCGCAGCCCGCAGTAGCTACTCCGAGTCCGCAGTCCGCTCTGACTGAGTCCCCCGGGCCAAGTGTGGGAGGGCGGCTGGAGCTCAACCCTGCCTAAAGGCTTCGGAGCTTTGATCGCAACAGCCGACGCCGTGCCGGGCCTTGCTTTCCCGTGGAGATCTTTTGTGGAGAACCCAGGCTCACTTCGGAAGCCTCGTGCAAAGCACGCAAGGATGCACGCATCCTTTTTCCGTGGCAAGCTTCAGGGCACTGGCCATCGCCGGGGAGCAGCCGCTAACCGGAAAACATGGGGGCTCTTTCAAAGGACGTCGGTAATCAAGTCGGCACTCTCCTCTGGGTTTGGCTCTACACTGGGTCCGGGGAGGGGGGGGGGTGCGTTTCGGTCTTGTCTATGTCGCTCACAGTCTGACAGTTCTTGCTGCTTTGAGGGCACTGGGGCCCGTGGGGACGGGGCTTGGGCTTCTTGAGCAAACCGAAAACAAAAGCATCGAAGCTGACAACCGCCAGTCCCAGAGAGTCCCAAGCCTTCAAGCTCAGAGTCGGTTCAGAGCTGTCCTACTAGTACCTGCGCGGCAACAGATCAGCTTCCCCCAAGAATATATGAATCAGCAACATCTTTCGGGCATATGCAAACTATCCTCTTTGACCATGCTTGCTCTACGCCTCTACGCCACTGCCTTATGATGCCGCACAGCACGCTCGGTGATTCCGCCCTCGTTTGACCCTCGGGCCTGCCCTGCATCGGGTCCGCGCACGTCTTCAGGATGTGATTCTCCCTTTGAGGGACTCCGGGTGAAACTTTTTTGGGCTACTTGGAGCTCGAGGCTCAAGCTGTAAATGCTTTAGGGATACTCCTGTGCTATTGACTCTATACATATATATATATATATATATATATATGGTTTTAAGGGTATAGGGGGTGAAATTGGAGCTCATCCCACATGCAATGGCCCTGCGCCGATCACCAGGCGGCAGGGACGGGGCACCTGAGAAAGCGGCGGCTCCAGGACCAGACGTTTCACTCCTTCTCTCTGAGTTCCTCAAAGCGCCAGAATCCCAGCTTTCGTTCTTTGCAGCGATCCGGTGGGTCTTGAAGCTTCTGACCCTAGCCTAACCCACTTGAGCCCCTGAGCTTTATAAGGGAACTGGAACCCTCTCATCTTCTTGGCACGACGAGGCGTCTGGCTTTCAGGGGTCCGGGCTCTGAGCAGCTCTTCGTAGAGCTCCTTGCCGTTGCCTCGCATCCCGCCCTCGGGCTTCTGCGAGTCGATCTGGCGCCGGGGAGAAACGGCTTGGGGCTTCGGAGTTTATACTAATGCTCACATTCCTAATCCTGTTTCTATATTGCCCCAGAGAGAAAAAAGAGGAACTTTGAAGGAACCGGAGAAGATCCCTGAGCAGAGAGGAGAACAACAAAGGAGCAGACGAGCCGAATTCGGAGAGATGCTTTCATCGTAGGAGCTGTGCACCCTGGCCCTGGCAATTACGTATATTTTCAAGAAAAACCACACATAGTAGGAGAGCCTCCACAAGTAGATCGCCGGCTTTCACCTGCAGCATGGAGTTCAGTTCAACACGGGCTTTCATGGAGCATTTTTTTCACGGCCTGCTTGTCGGGATGGGCTTTGTTCCAATCGGACAGCGCTCCCGTGCTGTGGATCGCCGCGATCCGCAGGCCGTTGTGTTCTTTGAACCTACAAACATAAGAATGCACACGAAGCGCTCTTTTTCACAGAAGTTTTCGACGCTACCGTCGGGGTCCGTGCGTGAAGGCACCGAGTCGCCACTTGCCAGAACCACCGGAAAGCATCACCTCCAGATCGAGACGAGGGCCCCTTCAATTGAGGGCCTTCCACGGATGGTGTGTCCAACAAACTTTGAATTCGAGTTCTCCTACTCGATTGTTATTATGACTACGACTTGCAAAGGCCCTGATTTCTTCAAGTCCCCGGCATCGAACTCCTCTCCCAACGTCCTTCCCGTGTCCGCCATGGCAAAAGGCCCGGATGTTGTCAAAGTTGCGATGACAACAAAACTGCCCAAGTGGAACAAGTCTTATTACTGTTACGAGAAATGTTAACCTAATTAGAGATTACGATTTCTTTATCATGACTCACCGTGAGACCGTTCCTCTTCGCCAGAAAATTGGACCTGCTTCTGATTCTTCTGCCCCACACCCATGCAAGGTGCTCGCGGCGCTGGCGTCCCTACAGAGCCATGATGGAATGCGCCCCACTCCAAGTGCCTAGGCTGCTACTAGTGTCGCACTCAAGTCCCGAACAAGTTCAATGCAGTAGCAGGTGCCCGGCAAGGTGTAAGGAGGGTTGATGCCGCTTTTATCCGTGGGACAGTGCGCTGCTGACGCGGGTTGACACCGTGAAGACAAGATTTGCACAAATTAATACGGGAGGTGAATTGACAGGTAAACGAGACGATCATAAGGGATGGGAACAGAGGGAACATGGACTGTTTCTTCCCCCGAGAGCTTCAGAAAAATCTCAAAAGGGGGAGCGTGTGAAGCACCAGGAGCCGCCCAACAGCACCCAACTTGTACAGAAAGACTGCGCAGATCACATCCATGACTGCACTGGCTCGCAGCACGCACAAGGGTTCTTCAAGTCATTTTGACAGGCATTCATTCACTCAGACCGTTCACTTACTCACAGCTAGCTCTTCAGATCATGAGATGTCACAGGAACTGCTCCCGCTCCTTATGACGTTGTCGTAATTGTTGAAGTTGTAGCTTCGATGCTGCTGCACTATTGCCACATCAGCAGAGTTTTCTTCCTTCACTCTCTTTGCCATGCAGCCACCACGAATCAGTCTCCTTTGGAGGTCCTAGGATTAGCAGATTTGCAGCCCTGCCCACCGGGCTCCTTCGGGAGCTCGGGCCGGGGGCGCTCTTGGTCTAGTCGAATTCCGCCATTGTGTGACACGAGAGTAAGGCTGAAGGCGCTATTCGGAAAATTGGAGAACCGGGAAGCCCTCCTGTTACGAAGGCTGAACCATCATTTCTCTCCCCGAGACAGCTTCGATGCGATGTTCTGAAAGTGTGACACACGGTCTCAATGCCTTTGGCCTCAGGACTGAATCGGACGAGGACCGCAACTAGGGAGAGGTGACATTCTTAAGGATTGCAACTTGCACGGAGGACTCACCCCGATTCGGGAGCCTGTGCAGGAAGCCGCAGCCGTGGCAGCTGCACGCGTGGCACATGCAAGGCACCGTTCAAAAGCCAGCTGGGCGCCCTCTTCTCAGTCGGAGCAGAGTCTTCGCTTTCCTTGGAGCTGCAGGCCGTTCCTCAAATTCCCTCCCACCCCCGACATACCGGAATTACGGGAACGCCGAAGCGATCAGAGACAAAGATCGTACTTAGCTTTTCTTCTCTGCCCGTCGTGAAGCCTGATGACGGAAGCAGCCGTGCTCCCGAGCTGCCTGTTTCAGCAACGTCGGTCTAACCGGAGTGCGCTTCCATCACTGGATAACAAAACTATGTATTGGAGTTATCATGCAAACTGCTCTGATCTGATGTGTCTTCTCGATGCTGCCCTCAAAGGTCCTTCAGCGCACATCTGGTTGCACATCTACTGCCGCTTGCGTCGGGCTCAATAATGTATGAAAGGTCTTTCCCATGTCAAGCGCCGCTTTAAGCGGCCTAAATCCTTAATCGAAGTGATTTGAAAATGAGCCAGACGCTCCCTTTAAAAGGGGTCACCTGGCAAAGCTAAGGCGCATTCACCACGAGCCAGCCTGCAAAGCTGCTTGGGTACTTAGCATCGATGGACTGGCCTTGCTCAAAAATGGCCTTCGCTTCCTCCATGCCTTAGACAGCAGATGACTTGGACGCGAAGGACTCAGGCTTAAGCTGCAGGCTTGAGCGGAGCACTTAAAGGCAGAGGCACACTCCTTTGCTGAAGTCATGCAAGTGGCTCTGCTGGAGCTCGTTGAACCTCCAGATCATGTAAACTCCCGGCTCCTCAGGAGCCTTGAAGGAGAAAGCCGTGTCGAAGGTGTCGCCGCCTCCGGGAATGGAGTCGTAGACCTCCGCGATGATCGTCGTGTCCAGTACGAGCAGCAACTGATGCAGGCTCGTGTCACCCTCCTTGTTCTGGATCCATCCCTTGGCATGAAGCTCGACGTCCTCCCCTGGGGCGGCTCGGAGAACGGCTGTGGGCTTCCCATCCTTCTCCAAGGTCACGCTGTGTGCATAGCTGTCCACAGCCTGCCGACGCTCTTCGTCATAGGCGCGGCCGTGCTCCAACTGCTGCCAGATGGCAGCATCCTCCTCCAGCCACGGAGGAGTCTCTTGCGAGCGCTTGCGGAAGTAGTCGCGAACATAGCCACAATGATCTCCATCAATTCCTAACTCTGCAGCCCAAGCTGGAACAGTTGCCTTGCTAGCATTCGCAGCTTCTTCCTTGTCAGTGTTCGTAGCTTCCTTGCCAGCATCCGCAGCAGCGTCTGCCTCATTTTCGGGCACGTCCGCGCTGCCGGAGCTGGCCACCACGAGTGTTCCTGTAAAGAAGGCCGGGTACTGGCTTGCATCGACAACGCTGCCCTTGGCCGTCAAGCTCGCTTTTGCTTCTTCCATGCCTGGCTGAAGTAGTTGGTTTGAGTGTCCCTGGGTCTTTGCTCGTCCAACCATAAACTCGCCAACAAGTCTGGGGCTTTAGGCGTGAAGGACTCCGCACCAAGCAGGCACTAGACTAGTGACTAGACCGACTTCGGTAATTATCTGATGGTCTTATCATGCAAGTGGCTCTGCTGGAGCTCGTTGAACCTCCAGATCATGTAAACTCCCGGCTCCTCAGGAGCCTTGAAGGAGAAAGCCGTGTCGAAGGTGTCGCCGCCTCCGGGAATGGAGTCGTAGACCTCCGCGATGATCGTCGTGTCCAGTACGAGCAGCAACTGATGCAGGCTCGTGTCACCCTCCTTGTTCTGGATCCATCCCTTGGCATGAAGCTCGACGTCCTCCCCTGGGGCGGCTCGGAGAACGGCTGTGGGCTTCCCATCCTTCTCCAAGGTCACGCTGTGTGCATAGCTGTCCACAGCCTGCCGACGCTCTTCGTCATAGGCGCGGCCGTGCTCCAACTGCTGCCAGATGGCAGCATCCTCCTCCAGCCACGGAGGAGTCTCTTGCGAGCGCTTGCGGAAGTAGTCGCGAACCTGGGGCAGCTGCACGAGATGTTGAATCGAGTTCGAACACAGACAGAGAGAGAGAGAGAGAGAGAGAGAGTGAAAGAGAGAGAGGGAGACAGAGGGAGGAAGACAGAGAGAGGGAGAGAGTTCGTTCAGGGCAAAAGGGACTGCTTGCCTGGTCGCAATGCCCGTCGAGGCCCAAGTCCAAGGCCCAAGCTGGTGCGGTCGCTTTCGCCGCCTCCTGGGCTCCTTCTGTTAGTTCTGTTCTCTCGGGTGAGGAGTCCTGCGCTGACTGGCTTTGGGGCGTCTCTGCAGTTGGCGCCACGGCCTTTAGCTCGGGCTCGGCTGGAACGACTTTCGTCGACTGGCAGCCCATAGCTTAAGCAAAACTGATTGCGATGGGCTGAGGATAAAGGAGCTGCAGACCGCCGCACCTCCCGAGAAATCAGAATCTGCATCGCAACAAGCCGCTACGTCGCTCTGCTCCAGACTTGCCAAGCGGCCTCAAGCCGTGGCTACTGCCGGGACTTCTGCCTAAGTTCCAGAGACTTCAAGGACGTCGCAGCAAAGTGTTTCCTGCCTCCATCTTCTTGCGCAAGCTTCTGACTCCTCGCCTGTCTAGCTGCATGGCACTGCATGGCATTGCCGAACCGCAATCGCGCCGTCGCTTGGAGCCCGGCAAGCCCGCCCCGCAGGCTTGCGCTGCAGCGTCCGAGTCCCAATCCTTCACCGCCTGTGCAGCGACAAAGGGATCCATCGAGACAGGCCGGGCCCCACCAAAACCAGCCTGCGGCGTAAGGACAGAGACGCAGCTGGCCAGAACCACAGCACCGTCCTCTTCCTGGAATCGACCTTGAAAACCGCACGAGTTCCCGCAGTCCAGAACTTCCAAGGTTCACAACACAGCGGGGCCTTGCTCCCAGCGCATGCCACTCGTCGTGGCGGCCGTCATGGCTTCCATCTCCTCCTTGGAACGGGCCCGGCGCTCCACTTTCGGAAAGTGTAGCTCGGCCGGACCGAGTGCGACACTACTTTCTCCAGGGCCGCCTGCGAAAGCATCGGCAGGAGAATCAAAGAACTGCACGCCTTCCAAACCCGGCCTGGAAGAAAGGATGGTCCGCGGATAGCCTCCTGCATGGGCGCCACGGCAGATGCCAGTAGCAAGCGTGAGCAAGTGCACGCGGTGCGCTTCCGCTTCCCCAATCCTTCCATCGCTGGATTGCCAATCCTTACGGGCAGCTTAGGGCAGCTTGGAAGCTTCTGGCATTCTTCGTAATTCCCAGCATATCGACTGCTCTGGCCGGGCAGACACCCTGCATAATTGCAGAAGCTTTCGAGAAGAGCTTTTTCGGCTTCAAGCGTTCAGCTTCCTCTAAAAAACGAGATTTCTCAGTCTGTTTTCCCTTGAGCACCAGTTATGCAGAGAACCAGGGATCGCCAAAGTCTTCTGCTTCAAGCAAAATCCGCACGTTGTAAGGTGAACTCCCCTCCGCTCGTGTCAGAGCAGCTGCCGAAGCTGCGGCCAAGCATCTATTTCGTCCGCTGGCACGCCCGGCTCTACCTTGCCGTCGTCCAAGTATAGCACGTCCACGGCATCACCTCAGGTCACCATCGTCTGCTTATACTGCGGACAGACAGGACAGTTTTGACCATTTGTTTCAGTTTGAGCCGATTTTACCAAGTGCAATGTTGCTTGGCTGTTGGATGGTAATGTCCTCACGCTTTCGATGCTCATGGACGCATGGTGCTGGTACTTGCTCAGGTTCCTCCTTTGTTTTGATTGAACACTTCTTGGGGGCGGGCTGTGGACTCGAACAATCACAACCTGGAAATCCAGGTCGTCGATTCTCCGCACGACGACCTGACAAAGAGAGGCCACTGCCCACTAGAAGACTGCTTCGCAGAGAGGCCACTTGTGGCCGCGCCTGGCCGGCCTGGGATGACCTGCGACAAACACACCTCCTCTGCCAAACTCCTACTACTACCAAGTAGTATCACTCCAAGCGCCTACCGCCCGGGCTCCCCAGGGCCCTCCGGGGCCCTGGCTCTTGGAGCATCGACGCAGAAAAAATCAAAACTCCCAGAGCGCCGAGCAGAGCACAGAATAGAGCCCGTCTTGGGCACCTTCGGCTCTACAACGCCGTTGTAAGGATTCTGAGGCTCATCTACATTCATCTCTCTAGGTATAGTTTTAGAGTTATATATACTTGATTTGAACTATGTACCATAGGTACTGTCGTGTATGTACAGTACATATAAACTTATGTGCTCTTTCATTCGTAGGCACCTCTCTGTCGAGACACTGCTGTGTCATCACGTCTGTCCGCCTTGTCAAAAAGCCCTATATTCTCTGTGCCGCAAGCCGCACGGCAATGGTAAATGCATTGGTGCAAGAACAGGTCCAAGCCGCGGCCGATTTCGCACGAGGCATCTTGGAACAGAGTGACTTTTTGAGTGGCGGTCTCTGCAACCTTCGGGATTCTGGGGTGAGACTCGGTGAGAAATGGTGAGATGCAGCGAGGGCAAGCCAAGCGGTCAGGCAACGAAATTGGCCGTCTTCATCCGAAAGGATCTGGCGCATGCGCACGCTAAGCCGCTAAACTACCAGCTGTCGGGGTCTCGATGACCTCTGGGGCCCCTAGGCCCTAGGCCCCAGACTTCTGCAGCTTGGGCATGGAGGGGTTGTAGTAGGCCGGGCCAGGTGCCGAGGAGACCTGTGAGCAGCTCTTTGCATCACATCGATCTCGAGTGGCTTCGGGGGGCCACATCATGAAAACGTAAGAAGCCTTGGGAGGTTTTGCCCGCACCCGGGAGTCGCTCGCTTGCGTTCGTTTCCACATGTGGAGTTCAATGCTTTTTGCATCGGAGCAAGAAAATCGATACGAACCAAACAGAAAAACCTTTCTGGGGGCTTCAGCATCCCGTTTCGCTGGTCAAGACCTGCCGGAAAATCTTGAACTTGGATCTTGGGGTCTGCCCGAATCAATTTCATGTCACGGGGTGGTCATTCGGGTGTGCAGGCGCCAGCAGAAACATCATCTGCGTTGTTGCATGGGATTCACAGTATGCCATTTGAACGCGTGCGTATTCCACTGTCTTCCACTGCAGCAGAAAGCAATTGCACTCCAGAATGTAGTAGTTCAGTAGTGCATACCATACTGACTAATTACTGATTGATTCTGCTTCATCCGACGGGCATTTACGGCGCGATATACGGGCATTTACGACGCGATATAGCTGACAGATCGCTGTGCAGAGCCTGAATCTTCCCACGGTCGGAGGTCGACTGAAAGGCGGAACGCAAAGTGCGGGCCATCGGTGACGCGACCTGCACTCAAGTGACGGCCGTTGTGGTGCCAGGCCGCCATACCAGACGGAGGGTGCGCGCCTTGCGCGGCTCGTACTTGCCCGGGCCCGGGAAGGAGGACTCCTCCGAAAGAGATGAGGGAGGAGGTCAACACCTTCTACAAGAGAGACGCAGCTGCTCAGGCGCTGCGCCGCTGCGCCTGTGCTCCAAGGTCCATCCGCTTGGAGCCCTGGAAGGCACTCCCGGCCGTCGCCTTTCGGAGTCTCACAGCTCCCGGCTTCCGCTGGCAGCTGCCATGGGCCATGGGCAGAAGCCGAGCTTCGCACTGCGCTCGAGTGGGCCTTCGTAATGTCCTCCGAGCAGCCACTTCACAGGCAGCTGCGGCGGCGGATGCGATTGAGAGCTGCTTTTGAGAGAACAGCAGGGAACCGCGCCGGCTCCTGGTATTCCCCGGGGCCCGGCAGGGCCTCTGCCAGGGCTTGGCTTCCGAGGCACTGCCGGCTCACCTGCCCAGACCCCAAAGCAAGGACGACGGACGAGTCGACGAGTCAACTCTCTCTAAAAAAAGCCTGAAGTGGAGCCGGAGGCCCCGCCTCGTTGGCAAAGTTGCCCAGGAGGCCTGGAGCCAAGCTTCCGGCGGGAAGTCCGGCAACAACACGCACGCCCCGCGTGGGCAGTGGGCGGCCTCTGGCTTTGGCCGAAGCCGCCGGGAGGTCTCGGTGCACCCGCGTGATGCGCGGCACCGAGCGCGCCTGCAGGCAGGGAAGAGTCTCAGAGAGATGCGCCCGGAACCCTGCAGCAACGCAGCAACTCTCTCTCAGTCTCAGCAGGTGGTTGGCCCGTGCCCGCTCCTTGAAGGTGGGCATCCGCATGTCCAGGCTCTGCAGGTGCTCGGGGATGTAGCCCACGGGCCTCCCAAGCTGCGCTGCGCTGCGGCGCTGCGCTGCGGCGCTGCGCGCGCAGCAGCATGTGCAGAGCCGGATCACCAGGCGGGGCCTCACCAGGCCGTCGTGGTAGTCGCCGGGGCCTGGCGCGGAGGCCTCGTCGCTTGGGTTCTCCAAGCGGAGGCTGGTCGACCGGAAGGCCGCACGGGCGCCCTGCTGACTCACTGCGCGGCAGCATGCTCCATGCTCAGACTTCCCTTTTGGCTGCGAGCCTCGCTCTGGTTGGCCAGGAGCCTGGGTTCGTACTGCCTGGCTCTGCGACTGCTAGAATCTGCTATAGAAGCAGCAGCGCCAGCATGGCATGGCATCGCAAGTGCAGCCAAGGGCACCCCGGGCCCGGAAGCTCCGAGAGGCTCTGAGCCTCCACATGTCTGCAATGAACCATTGATCATATACTCTGAGCTCTTCTCTTCTCTTCTCTCGCAGTCGTCGTGCTGTTATAAAAGAAAGTGTCCGGCTCGAGAAGTTTTGGAGGAGGCGAAGGATGCAGCGGAGGGCGCCCTGACCGCCTTCTGCATGGGAGCACCGTAGGCGCCTCAAAACGAAAAAAATCACCGCAGTTCACCAGTGCACTCTCCTCCCTCTGCCTGGGCCAGGGCAGCCCAATCCAGGAAGCAGGATCCTGAGCAGGTTCCGCTTGCAAGAGGCTTAAGATCCGAGAGGGGGGCAGCGAAGGATCAGAAGAGCAAAACGCACAGAAAAAAGAGAAGCAAAGCAGACCGAGACCCGAGAGAGAGACAGAGAGACAGAGAGAGAGAGGCTCTTATATACGGCCACGGCTTTTCTTGGCGCCGAGCCGGACGTTGAAGCGCCGGGCTTTCGAGGCGAAGCCGCCGGTGCCCCCTGGCACGCAGCCCGGGGCCGGACATCCCAGGTCTGAGAAGCGTAAAAACTAGAAACCAACCCCTCTGAAACGGGGTTTCTCCACGCTGGCACAACCGGGCCCCTTTCATGAGTAAGGCTACACTACGAGTTGATTAATGGCTCTTCGGGTGTCCCTGGTTTCTTAACCTCCTCTAACAGGCACTTCTTCAGGTTCAAACGACAGCATTGGAGTTGCCACCATCGGGATGAAGCGTTATGCGAGCTACTGGTAAGTTGGTGTGTGTGTGTGTGTGTGTGTGTGGCTTCAGTAAAGATACAGAAGCAACAAGTTGACAGAAGTTAGCTCTAGGCGGAGCTTAGGGACAAACTGCGCCTCCCTGGCAACGGCCACTCAGCCTCAAGCATCTCTTGAAGCCCCCGAAGCCTTCTGAGGGAAGAAACGAACTTCGTAAGCGCGGCAGCAGGGCTGACGCCCCAGCTCGGCCGACCCGTGAAGTCCTGACAAGCGCGCCATGACCGATCACATATTACGTGGTAAAGTCGTATTGTACGGCAAAGCAAGCTACATGATACGGAAATACAGGAATTGCAGGATCAGAGAATCAGGTGCCTCGTGGAAGGCTTTCTGCTGGCCGTAACTGGGCAGGGCCGAGGCGGGGCGAGGCGAGCAAAAGGGGACGGAAGCCCCGAGCCTGCCAGGCCCTGGCGCTTCGCTCGGCGCCTGGACCTCTCCATGGGTTTCGGGTCTTGCCGAGCCACCCAGCGGAAGTGGAGGGAGAATCGCTGCTGCACATGCTACAAGGTCGTGGCCTGAGCTTGAAAGGCCCCCACCCGCCCGTGACTGAAACGGACACTGACCCTCTCAGCAAAGGCAAAAGCCGAAAGCTTCGCAAGCGCAAGCGGCCTCGAAGCGCATGGACCGGCTGTTGAACCCTTTGTACTGCGCAGCAGGGCGCGGAACAGAAAAGAATCGCAGAGATTGACAAACTGGCTTGCTCCAGAAGAGTCAGAGTCTCGGCAGTAGAACAGGAGAAGTGGACAGTGGTTGCCGACGCCTCTCGGTTGCCTTTGATCAGGGTCACGGTGTATCGAGAGGGTATGGTGGGCACCTCGGCGCAAGGTTGAAGGCCTTTCGGATCCTCCAAGACGCGGAAGTCTCCGCTCTGTCTCGGGATCGCACAGAACGACTCTTCTCCATCACCTGGACAGTTCCCCCCAAAACCCGGAAACATCCCCGCCCCCCAGGCCCAAGCCCTGGCACTGCCCGAGCCCGAGCGATGCCTGCGCTCGGGAGCCTTGGCCTTGGAGCTTCCCTTTTGGCGAGGCGCTCCGGCTCGGGGAGCTCGAGGCCCTCAGAAGTTTCAACGCACGAATCCGGCACGTGTAGTGCCTACACACGCACAAATCATATCTATCTGTCTATCTATATATAACTTAACATGTTATAAACTAGATGGTGACCCCGAACTTCCTAGCCCTAAACTCTCCTGCTCTCTACCGATGCTTCGATTCTCCCGGCCTGGCGCCGGCTTCAGGCTCCGCCTGGCACCGAAGTTACAGAGGGCGCGTTGGGGATACCTGAGAGTATGAGAGGTCCTCTTACTAGAGGGGCCTTTCTTCAGTTGGGTACCGGCACCCAGTACAAGAGAGAGAAAGGGGGACAAAGAGAGAGGGAGAGAGAGAGAGAGAGAGGGACATGCATGAACGCGTGTGGTTTCATGTGCGAACGGGTTTCGTCACAACTAGTGGTCTCCATCGTCATCGTTATCATGGGTCGTCGTCATTGCCCTCATCCTCGGCGGTGCTAGAAATCCAGGATGGCAAAATGCAGTGTGTGTATTTACGCCATGTAATGTATGTATCAAGAGTTGATGGCTCAGATCCATGCCTCATGGCCAGCGCTCTTCACTTCCTCTGGTGGCCTGGAGAGCTTCAGAGTGAGAACAAGGACTGCATGCGAAGCTGAAAACATGTCCGAATTCTTTGAGATGAGTCATTGCTCCCATGACTGTCAAACTGCTGCATGGGGTCCAGGAACGGTCAGCCAAGGCTCGCAGGGTTTGGTGCCGGTGTCGCGGCCATTGCCCGCAGGTCTGGTGCCTTCGGTGGCCTTCACAACCTGTTAACTTCTGTACAGTGCTTTCTGTTTGTATAGACATGATCCGCGCCATGTGTGGTTCGAATCACCTAATAGCGCCAGTAGCGCTGGATTCTGCCACGACTGCCTCTGGCCGAGGGGGCTTGGGCCTGGGCCTTGAAGCTGCGGATAGCGCCATGGGTAAACGCAAGCATGACTGCCGCACACAGACGCTTCCTCTTAGGGATGGCCAGCTTTCCGTCTAGCATGCAGCGTCAGTGGATTCGCCTGGCAGAAGTGCCCTGGCCCAAACTCACTTTGAAACAGAATCTATGAACTGCCTGTCTGGCCAATTTGAAAAATGCGGCCAGTTTGAAAGGAACAAGACAGGAGCTCCTGCGTCCCATGGGCCATCGAAATGGAAGATTAATACCCAGGGGACTTGCGGAAGAAGCCCGCCAACTCTGCAAGCTCAGAAAGATTCGGGAAACAACTCTGTTGGTGTCCCCTCTTAAAGAGTTCTGGCTGCCAACTCAAGCCGCAAGCCTTCAAGCTCTTCAACGTATGTACTTTTGTTTGAACAGAGCACAGAGTGGGAGCTTCAGTCCTAGCTTCCATTGCAGGGCTTGGGCGGCTCGGAGGCGCAATGGAACGAATGAAACTCTCAGCACGGCCTCCTCCGGGCTCAGTAGCAGCCCAGGAAGGAGCACGTACCTTCTGCACCTTCGTGCGGGCACGGGCCCCATAGGGCCGGAGCCAGGGCATGGGTACTTGGCAGTGACCGGGACCAAGGCAGGGGCAACACAATGAAAACAACGCATTCAGCTGCTCGCCGTGGCTTCTTCCAGGACCTCAGAACTGAGCTCAGAAGCGCATGGGCGGGAGCAAACCGCGGGACACAGCTGACACAGACTCAACACCGCAAGAGCCCTCACCGGTGCACAAACTGGCCGCAGAGTCTCAGATTTCTCTTCTGAAGGAACTACGCACCAAGATCAGACATGAGTGGGGCGCTGGAAAAGTTATAAGCCCCCCCCCCCCCCAATAACCGAGGTGCTAGTCGAGATCGGGCCGCGAAGGAGTTACGGCCACAACCCGCTCAAAAACAAGCGCAAGGGGTCGCTGCAAGCCGCCCCCTTGGAATACTGCACACAAGCTGAGCACTCGGCTTTGTCCTCAGACCTGAGATGAGCAGTGCATGCCACCAGCTTGCAGGCTTTGTGCCTTCTTACCTCTGGGCCACTCGGCTCCACCATAACACCCCCGCCCAAAGCCGAGGCTCCTCGGGCTCCTCTCTTTGCTCTTGGACTCTACTGTCTTTTGGGCGCCGGACTTATCGGAGAGCGAGCTCAGAACTTCCACCTGCACCTCGCCCGTCTCCGACCTGGGGATCTAATGCTCCTTGACTCTTGTACTTCTGAGCCCTGCTGTCGGCTAAATTTCAACAAGCTCGGACCTCAGAACACCTCTCTTGTGCCTATCCCTAAGAACCCGGCGTGCTCAGCCGCA
The DNA here is from genome assembly GCA_905221615.1 of Symbiodinium sp. CCMP2592. NCBI lineage: Eukaryota > Dinophyceae > Suessiales > Symbiodiniaceae > Symbiodinium > Symbiodinium sp. CCMP2592. The sequence goes on from CAJNDT010006214.1 coordinate 45,944, forward strand.
CAGCACGCTTGTCCTCCGCTCTCCAATGCGGTCACAAAGCTTACAAGCACATGTAAATGCGGATTTCTACAGAGAGGTTTCATGACGAGTCCAAGCACCGCAGAAGGCTCCGAAGGCCTTCCGAGACTCGGCTGCATTTTGCAGGAGATGCTCGGCCAGCGTGTCCTCCCCCCCGCGCGCCCGCAGGGGATCGAAATCGAAACTTCAATCCCGGCAGCTCGAGGAAGCCTCGAGCATGCGAGTGATGGCCCGGCGCAGTGGCCTGCTCAGAAGCATCGAATTTCGTAAACAGGCAGAGACAGAGTCATACAGTGGAACAGAGATTCGCGCAGATGGAATGGAAGGGTAATCGTGTCAGGCCTCGCCCCGTAGGCCGGGTCGTAGCCTTCCTTCAGCACTTGCTCCTGCATTGGGATCCGAGGCAGCAGATAGCTGCGCAATGCTGCGCTAGCCAAGCTTGCACAGTGCGCTCCTTGAAGCTCTGGGAGAGTGTGACTTCCAGGTCCTGTCGTGGTCAAGTTTCCAGCAAGGCGAAGTGAACAGCAAAGTATAGGAGATGGCTGCGATGGCGGCGTATGCACCATGGCTGCACGCAGCAGAATTTTGTATAGACGCAATGCGAGTCCGGATGCTCCTTGTCGGCAAGCCTGCCGCAGGAGTTAGAGTCAAGAGCTGTCGGCGACGTAGCGAAAGCAGCCTGGCCTGGCCATCACCTTCTTGAACTCCACCTCCAGGCGCGACGGCGACGCCACGCGAACTCTGATCTCGTGGCTCCCAAAAGCACTCGGAGCCTCCGCGATGGCCCTGACGTCATCTTCCTTCAGAGGTCGGAAGACGATGACCTCGTCGAGCCTGCGGAGCTGCACCGGCTGGACCCCGGGCCCGGCTCGCTCGTCGTTTCGGCAACGGCCGGCGGACGCCTGTTCAAGAACTCCGGTTTGAAGAAGCTCTTCATCTCCTCGATGAGAACACCACTCTGCAACGCAAGATGCTAGCAGCCAGCAGGATTGGCGCTGCTAGACACGACTCAGTCCTCGTGGACGAGCTCCTTGACCTTGCTGTACTTGTCCTCCTCCTCATCCTGGCGAACCGAAACTACAACTAGCTAACGCTCTTCCCTGCTCCTTCTGAGACTCTCCAAGAGCGCCTCGCCTCCCCCACGCCGAAGCCCAAGCCCAGGCCACCTGCTGCGGACTTTTGCACCTGGGTACATTGCAGGTCACACTACGGTTGCTACGACGAGGAGAGCTTGGCGCTCTCATTTTCGCACTACTCCGATCCGAGCCCCTGGCAGAGCGGCTTCCAAGGTTGGAGGTCATCACAACCTCACACACGAGCTGTGAACACACAGCTGACAGAACCCTCCGACATCCTGCCGAATCCACCGCATCCGAGAGCTCCGGGGAACCCGGCGAGGGTGTTGGCAAAAGAGACGACACGTCCTCTGGAGTCCGTCAGCCTGGAGCCGTCTTGCGAAGTCCCTGCCTAGAGAGAGCGACGTCTTCTGAGGCTGTTGCCTGCCGTCATCAAGCAGCTGCAGAAGGATGTTGAAAACATCCGGGTGGGCCTTCTCCACCTGCATAAAACGAATCCAAAAACACCAAAGAGCACCCCTCTGCCACATCGACCATCGAAGTTGCAAAGTTGCAGAGGGCCGCCTCGTCGAAGAGCACCAGGGAGTATGGCCGCCTCCTCACCGCCTGAATCGCAACGTATTCTTCAGATGTCCTCTTGGAGTGCTTGTCTCTGGATATCCACACCGCCCATCCCGGAGCCATCAGGGCCGAGTCCATGTTGTTTTTGAAATGACAAAGGCTTGCAAGAGAATCCCTGTCTCATTTCTGAATTTCTGTTTGTACACGTCGAATGCCACATCGATGGCCGAAGGCAGTTCAGTCGCGCTGTGCACAACAGGATTTGCCTGACTAAATGCCTCTGTGTGGTCGTCTGTGCAGCGAAGATCAAAAAGCAGAACTCCGAGGCTCCAAACGTCCTGCTTGTCCCCGGATTCGGGGCCCCGGCCCCGGTATAGGTGTTCCTATACCTTCTTGGTCAGCAGCTGTCCAGCCGAGACAAACTGCGCGCACTCAAAGTCCCCCCGCTTCAGAGACCCGGCCCAATCCGCTGCGATGCTGGCGAGTGCGATCCGTCCCTCTATGAACATGAGGGGGTAGAAGCTGCTGCGGTTAGCCACAGAAGCAAAATCAACTTCGACAAATGTCCAATTGCACCCCCTGGCTGCCGTGTGATTAGATGTTGAGAAGGGTCTCCCGGTTGCTCTTTGACGTCATTGTGTCATGTTAAGAGACGTCTCCACAGCTTACCAGAATGTTGTGCGAGCTGGGACGCTCGGTCTGTTGTCACGCCCAAAGATCCGAACACTATCACATGAATATCACGAGGACGTCAGTCCCTTCTAGCTACCGTAGTGGGACCCACCATGCCACAGTTGCTGCGAGCACCATGGGGCTTGCTCAGAAACATTACTGATTACTGAAACGATACACGAAAGCGAGATACATGCTGCAAGTAGTAGACCGACAGGGGTTCGAACCTCGTCTTCACAGCAGTTGCAAGACATCTCATGCACACAATTACTCATCTGTGTGCTTACCGCTTAGTGGACCCGCAATGACAGTCAGCAACGAGGGCTGCAATGCGATTTCTGCATCTGCTCCAACTGCGATAATCATAAGACCTCCTCAACAAAATATCTGCTTCAATCTGCAATGGTATGAATTGGCCCACAACAAAGTAACCAAACAGCTGCTCGGCTGTTCACCTAGATGGGATGAGTCGAATTTCCAGCACCCGATCTGCAGCCTCGGTGAGGGCTCCCCCGTCGCTGTAGCCCACCTGGCTTGGCTACTGGGCTTCTGTCGAACTCGATTCGTGCGGCGCAAAAACACAGTGCCTGTCCCGCTCAACGGGCATTTTCTCTCTCTGTGCTCCGCTCTGGCGGCACTGCGCACGGCAGGACGCTGCGGAAAGATATCGCAAGAGACCTGACCAAGCTTCCACGGCGAACTCATTGCTCCTTGGAAATCCTTAGAGAAGAGCCCATACAGAGAACATCTGCCTCGCGCACAGCAGCCGATCTTGCAAACCTTCCATACGTAACATGACTGTCTTTCTGTACGCCGAGGAGCCCAGGCCCAATAGCCTGCATGGCCTGGTGCCAACCACGGATCAGGCCGGCCCAATAGCCGCTAGTGAGCCGCTGTAGCACCCTGCCAATAACACCACACAAGTCACATAAGCACATACTGTCTCGCTCGAGGGCATTATTACTTCTATGTCTAGTGTCACGTCAGTTTAACTATTCCTGCCTATTTTCTCCGGAAGGAGGCTTTAATGCTACATAGCCTGGCGGCCTGTATGCTAACAGCTACAGTGCTAGCTTTGAACGCAGGGATGCAACTCCACGAAATGATTTTTCCTGTCCGCTGGACTGCTCAAGAGCGGCCATCTGATAGAAACTTGTACGTGGGAGTGAATCTTCAAAACGTTTGATGACCGCTCTGCGCTTCAGGTTCGTCATCAGTGTTGTTTCCAAACCCAGCCACTGCCGCACACCATCCAGCAAGCCCTCTTCGACATGTGTTGCCTGTGACTGTGGAGCGCTCCACAGATTCTCAATGAGCTGCAACAACATACGGGCTAGCGCAAATCTTCTTCCCGAATACGCCACCCAGTGTGCGCCCCACGCCTGACGCAACCGTTCTCCTACTCCCTGTCGTCCATGTCGCTGAAGTAAGGGTATGCCAGTATCTGAAGCGCGGAAGCCCGCTTCCGCGGATCGAATCTGAGCATAGACCCAAGGACAGCTACAGCTGTCGGTGCTGCCTGGGGAAAACAAGCCTGCAAGCTGCGACCTCGATGGATTTGCTGCAACTTGCGCAAAAACTGTTGCTGCTTCTCGCCGAGCCCGGACAAAATCTCTGGCAGCACAACCTCCGCGATCTTGTACAACTGATCGAGGGTAGTGTCTCCTTGGAAAAGGACTTTCCTTGCAATCATCTCGCCAAAAATGCAGCCAGCTGACCAAACGTCGATCATTTCATCGTAATTTGAAGGGCGCAGCACAACTTCTGGGGCTCTGTACCATTTGTGCACTACATAATCAGTCAATTCAGGATTCGCAGGAAATTCCGCGCCGCAAGCTACGGAGCGTGCCAGTCCGAAGTCGCAGATTCTCAACATCCCGTCCTTGTTGACTAACAAGTTGTCTGGCTTCAGATCCCGATGGATCACAGATCGGGCGTGTAGATACACGAGCCCGCGAAGGAGTTGGTGCAGCAAGTGGCGCTGGTGAGCTCCAGTGAGGCTTCCCATGACACGATTCAAACTTGTGTCCATGAGTGGTGTCACCAAGTAAATGTCACCCTCGGCTTGGTACACATCAAGAAGCTGTAGAATGTTGTCGTGGCAGCATTGGTGTAAAAGCTCAATCTCGCGATGAATCCGCTTGCGTTCCTCCATGTTGGCGAATGCATGTCTTACCTTCTTAACTGCAAACTGCACTCCCTGGAGTGTAAAGGATGCGACGGCCCCAGAAGCACCTTGACCAACATGCGCCACAAATTGAAAGTCGCCGGGCACTCGGAAAGAGAGCTTCTCGTCGATCGCAATGTGCTTGCTCAGGTGCGGAAGCAACTCTGCCGGTGCCAATGCTAGTGGTGTTTCACTAGTTGAGCGGCGGCGGCGCTCCAGGAGAGTTGGCCGATGAACGCTTTTAGGCTTCGTGACGACCATGTGGGCTTTCGGCTTCTTGCTCTTTGAAGTCTTTTTCAGCCGCTTGCGCTGGAAGCTGACGCTTGCCGTTTCCGTGGAAAAGAAACCAGAAGACCTGGCTGCAACAGCTTGCACTGATGCTATGCGTTAGATTGCGCCAGAGCCGCTAGGCTAGGAGATACGGAGGCCTATGCAAGTCAAGCCACGAAAACGCCTCCCGAGCAACGAATGCGACACCAGCAACCTGCGCGCGAGCTTCACTGGACTCGCGTTGCAATTGGCACTTCACTGCTGGCTGGCTGCTTGGATGCTGAGCTTGGTGCTGCTGCTACACCAACACCGCCCAAGCCAAGGACGGGCAAGGCGGCCAGCAGCGTAGCTGTGATGCCTGCAGCGCTGACCATGGCCCCGTCCTCTAGCAACCTAGCATGTGCTTGGCTCCCTTGGCGCGCCTGTGCTTGCCACAGCTCCGCCAACTGCAGCGCCCGCCGTAGCTGCTCCAGCTGATGCGCTTGCCGCTCCACCGGCTACGGCTACGCCGGTGCCCAAGGCAGTTGCCCATGATGTCCCAAGACTTCCTGCGAACATCTGCGTACACACTTAGAGCAAATCTACCACTGTCACTGCGCTGCACCTTCGCTTAGATGAGCCGCTTAGAACGCTTAAATCGCACCCTTGTCCTTGTAAAGCTGCAACACCAAACGTGACTCCGAGCTCCATCAGGCAAGCGAGGAAGCGGTTACAGAAAATTCATGGTCATGCTACAACAGAAAAAATGCATGCCATAGATGTTGTGTAGCTGGCATGGGCCACCAGATACGCACGGCTTTTGCAATAACATGCACTTGAACAACAGAACTGCGTCAACTGACATTGCCTTTTGGGTCTGGCGAACCCCTCACCTCTGAATACTCGCTGCGAAGTGAAAACCACGTCTTCTGAAGTCATGTTGCTCGTAAAAAAAGCAACACCTGCATGAGAGAGTCACTTTCACGACGAAAGGGAATTTGCAGACGTGCGCATTCACAGAACTTCCTTTTCAAGAGCCGCCTTGCCCCCACCTTACCCCGCCTTTACTTCCATGCTGCGGCCAAGAGTGTAATGCATGTTGGAAACAAGAAATCAAGACCTCTGTAGAGCAGTTGATGAACACGGATGGTGCGCGCAGGTACCTTTGCATGACAACTTTTGTTGCCCGATGGCATTCTTAGCCGGCATGCCATTCATGCCAGCGCACCATCAGTCCTAGGGTGTGTTGCGGCAGCCTTGGAAATCTGCTGTCTCCGCGTCTCTGCTGTCTGTCTCTGTCGCTGTCTCTGTATCTGTCTCTGTCTGTCTCCATCGGGCTCTGTCTGGCTATCTCTCTGTATACCTATCTCTATCACAGGACAAAGAACGTCCCAACAAGCATCTCACAGCGCCACAATTATGTTATGATATGTAATTGCAATGCCTGATCTCCCGACGTGCCGCAAGAAAACTGTTATGTAGTGGCGTCTATCCAGATGGCGGAAAGGACGTGCGGCAACACACGCAGTTGGTAAGTACAAACAACACTCTGCTGCTTTGTTGCATCCTAAGCAGCATAGGTGCTGCAAACCCCACCCATGATTGTCTTGTATGAGCAGCGGTCAACAATTCTTATCCATGTCAAATTCCAAAATATCATATTCGTTTTGGAATTTCGTTCCGTTTCGTTCTACACATTCCGGTGGGCTCACCCAAGCGTCATGCTTCTTCTGATTCTGGCTTCATGCTGAAAGAAGGAAAGCACTCTGTTTGAAGTCAGATAGGCCTTGAATAGTATTTATTGCGGAGACACTGCGCTATGGTGACAGGTTTGCATGGTGAGAGCTTTTTGCATAGGCCTCGAACAGTAAGGATTTGAGAGTACACCCTCACGTTGGGCATAAATCGGTCAATTTACTAAGTCGTGTTTCTATTTCCCAAAACTTCTCAAAACGGTCCTGGGGCGCACTCGGGAGTCAACTACGCAGGACACGCTAGAAGGATGGCAAAGTCACTGAAAGATGCTTTTGCAAAACTTGTTTTAGCACAAGGGCCGAGTAAGCGCCTCTGAGAGAACGGCCGAGCCCCCCATTTCTGCGAGATGTGCTTCTTCCAGGACCATGCATTCAAAGGCACCTTACTGGCAACAACATTTGAGCTCCAATAGAGGCATCTTAAACAGGTCAATGTGGCATTGCATTCGAAGTCACATCCCACCAGGACTGAACGATCACGACCGGAAACCTAGCAGTTTCTGGCCGGTTGGTTGAGTCTTAAAGAACAAGCAGAGGGCGAAGTTCTATCGCCGCTGCAAGGCACGGTTCCGCTTTGCCATCGCTTTGTTTGGCCACAAAACTGTGACCAACGAGCTGTCGCCACCCATATTCACTTTAACCGCGAGGCGTGGGCAAAGTCCAAACACTGCAGCTGACTGCTGCAAACATGCTCTACACATGAACTCTTCGGGAACTGCATGCATTCCTTGGTGTGTTCCCTCCACGACCAGCAGGCAGTCCAAGCGGCTCTGCATACAATCCATCCAAGCTTGACGCAATGACCACTGGCACACTTCCCATCACCAGCGCCTTCCATGGTGCACAAGGCACCGGAAAACTGATGCGGCACGCAGTGGAAGTCAATAATTACTATAGTCCCTCGCAAGGAGCGTAGGAGGCTTAGTAAATGTGGACGTGGACAGATGGTGGTGTAGTTCCGGATGTTTCATATTATCACAACTAGGAAAGAATGGTCAAGCGTCAAAGTTCGTACGACGGGGGTGTATCGAGTCGGCAAACGAAAGGCATGCTCTGGCCATGCGACGGAGCAGAGGTTGTCGTTCTGTCTGACTCTGCGCGGTTCCCATAGTCCTAGCACGATTGATTGCTTAGAACAGCGCTGAAGACCACTTGAGGTGGAGCTTAATTCTGGCCTCAGCTTCTGAACATTCACAACAACCGCAGCAGCAACAGAGGCAAGAGACAGTTCGCGGCGACGACTACCTATTGACATGATACTTTGCTCGGCAAAGGGGCTTCTAGAGAGAGGATCCCATACATGATTTTATAAGATAATTATGCTGTAACACGATGGTGTTGGCTCCTTTGTTCCAATTTAGGTGCGGCTTTCCAACTTCCACATACAAGCTGCGCTCACGACTTGGCTGTCATCTCAAAAATGATCTCGACAGCAGCGCAAATTGACTAGAATCGTGCGAGCGATGGGCATGCATGAAACGACTCGACCTCCAACCCGAAATCAGCCAAATCACCTCACACGAGGAATACTTATCCGCCTCCCACACTCGGTGCGAGTCCAAGCCGTGGCCCAGGGGAGCCGCGACGAAGGCATGCCGCCCCAGTGCGCGGAGGTAGTTGGCCCAAGGCACCTGATTGCCAGTGACAATGTTGCGATGTTATGACCAGCAAGGCAGAAAGGAAAGGACTGAGGACCTGGGTCCAGTTGCCCTTCAGCGTCTCACAGGCGCAGCGCCGGTCGACGCAGCTCCGACCGTTCCTTGGGCAGTGGGTCAGTCTGCCGATTGCTTTCCTTTGACGTAAGCATTTGAGATGGTGCTCTGCCAAGGCTCTGGAGAGGCGGCTGCCACCAGAACACTGCCGTGCAGTCCTCAGAAGGCGCGAGTTTTGGCAGTTGGGGCGGGGCCGACGGTTGCGGCAGCGACGTGAGATGCAGAGAGCGCAATGCAATGGGTAGCTTCGCAACGTGACCAAAGCCGTGCGAACAGACCCATCGACATGTTACAGGCCAAGCTTCCACCGGCAGCAGCACATGCGCTGACCTCTCAGCAAACGGCAATGCTTCCTGCGGGGCCGCAGAGCCGCATGCGAAGGGACCGTGGCCTCCTAGCCCCCCAAAGGAGTCTGCGGACCTCTCGTGCCAGATCAAGCTGCCGTTGCTGCTCCCCTACGCTCAGCCGCAGAGCCTCCGTCCGGAGGATGGGAGGTCCCGGTGACTCGAGGCAGGAAGATGCCATGAGCGGGGCCTTCTCTGAGGCAGTGTGGAAATCCAGACCCAAGGGCAAGGGCGCCAGCTTCAGCAGCGCATCTCCTAAAACTGCCATGCAGGGACATCAGACAAGTTCAAGGCAAGGCAATAAAGCTGAGGGCCCAGGGCCTGCCAGGCAGTCGGAGGCATCGTAGTTCCTCAGTAAAGCGACGGACGTGTTTGCTGAGAGCCGTGGGCCCCTGTACGGAGGCGCCGACTGTGCAAACCACCGGAGGAGCCGCGGGTCTTCGAGGAGCTTCGACAAGTTCTTCCACTGCAAAGCCCAAATCCGGGCCTCTCCGAGCGAAAGGGACGAAAGCGACAGCGCGCCTTCTTTGTGCTTGTTAACTGTGCTTTGCGGATGCCTGGTGCGTCGGTGCGTCGGGATGCACCGCAAAGAACCTCTAGGGGGCCGCTTCAGAATGACAAGCCCCACTCTTGGTCCTTTGTCAGTCTGGTGGCTCTGGACGGCGCCTAACTCCGAAGAGCTCGCATGGCACTCCCACATCCTGCCGTGGACCGTGGAGGTGCTCGATCAGTCAGGAAAGGTGCCCGAGAAGCGAAGTGCACAGCTAGTGCCTCCTGTCCCGTGACCAAGGTGATGCGCGTTTCCGGGGAAGATGCCGCGAAGCCTTGCGAAAGGACTCAGAAGGTTTCAGACGGGTCGGCAAGAGGCGACAACACCATCTTTCTTTCTTAAGGATAGGGGTGCTTCCCAAAGAGGGCCTTCTGGCACTTACCGGGAGCATTGGGAAACATACGAAATCATTCCAAATCATTCAATAGCCAGCCAGCAACAATAAACATGCATGAAATACGAAAAATACATAATCATTCGGAAACATTCAGAAAAATTCATGATAATACACAAAAGATCAGAAATATTCAAAAAACATCAAGAAAATACATAAAAAAATACAAAAATACGAATATCATCCCCCCCGTCATTCAAAAAATCACAAATCTGGTTTGAATTAAAACGAACTTTATCGTATGATTTCGAGAGTTTGTATATGTTTCTGTGTGTTTTGTATTTTATCGTATGGGTATTGAACTACCAGAAGTACCCTTTTCAGAAAGCCCCTTAACCCTATAAATGAATTTTCCTCGAACGAGAGACGCGTGAGGAATTGGATCAAATCCATGGACGGCACGTACACGATGGGCGATGCATGGCGCGCAAGATCCAGCGACGACCAGTCGAAGACCGCAACTTCGAGACCTGCAAGAAATCAGAAAGGAGCTATCGCAAGTAAGCAAACATGGAACATCATCTTCCCCCTAAAATCTTGGAATGGCCAGAACCAGAAATTCTTGCCTCTGTCGTTGCTTCGGAAGGTCGATGGGAAGAGGTCGCAGCAGCTACGGGCGAGACCGCGGGACCACAGAGTGGCTGTAAACTCCCCGAACTCGGCTTCCTCCGGTGAGGCCTGCTGTTTTGTGGAGCACTTCCAAGTAAAGGATCCGTGGACTCGCGCAGAGGCCAGAAGACTTGCATGGATCCGCAAAGACTTCTGGCAATATCTACTTATGAGCCGATGTCTCGTCTACCCATCTACCTCCATCTAGCTCTGTTTAATCCTCTTCCAACTCTATCTGCCTCTGTCTGCCTATCTCCAGTCTCTCTGTCTATCTGCGAGATCAGAGAACATCTGTGGATGCATGCATGTACCTTCATGTAGCGGTATAGGAGTACAGGTATAGATAGGCAGATGTTTGTACTCCACATGTGTGCGCGTACGTGGTTGGTCGGTCGCTCGGTCTGTGCACGGTCGGTCAGAATCTGTTCGACTATGGACTGGAATTTTGTGTGGCCGCTGCTTTCCATGGACTGCTGGAGAACCATCAAACGTGCCCAAACACCTATACAGAAAAGGCCCTTCCCCATCCCGGCCAAGGCGTTGCGCACATCTGCAGTCCAGATGGTGCAGGTAAGAAGCAGCGCCACCGCCGATCTTCCCATCCACCGCTTCCATGGCGTCTGATTCTCCAATCTACTCCAATCCTGCTTGAATAATTAAGCTGCCTCTGCTTATCGGAAGCTCGTTTCATGAGCTTCCTGCTAGCCTGCTAGCATTGAGCCGCGCGCGAACAGAACGCTTTGCTCAGAGCTTGCAAAGAAAACACCGCCAGGGCCGCGTAGCCGGGAGGTGCGCCGATCAGTTTGGACACCTCCGCAGCTAGGCAGAGAAGGCGGAACCGCAGCGTTGAGAGCCGAGGAATCCCTGGGCTCCCCTGCGGTGTGCTTCTCCATGAACCTCAGCGGGGCGCCGCACCCTTTGTTTGATTTTGTCGAAGCCGAATCGTCCCAGCCATTGACGTCAAAAGTTGACCCGTTTGGAGTACAGAAGGGTCCCGTGATTCTAGTTCTAATTCCGTTTACTTCCATTTATGGCACGTTCAGCAGCCGTGACGCTCGCTCATGTCCAGGCGGATCATGGTCTCCTCAGGCTGCAAGCTGTGCAAAGCTGCAATGTCAAGCTGCATAGTTTGCAGCACTTCTCACTGCGACATTCTGTCGCCTCCGAGCCAAAGAAGGTCGAGGCCAGGGTCTTGCAGAGGGCAGTCTTGCCCACGCCCGTGGGCCCGCAGAAGCAAAACCTCAGCACTCCCAAGGCTGAGAACGCAGAGGGCAGCCTCTCAAGAAAACGGAGACCTCCTAGATCTATCAGCATGGTAGCAGTGGTAGCACCAACTCCAACTGAGAAAGCTACAGACTCAGACAGACCGAGAGCTCCAGAGGCTCGAGCCCGGCCATGGGCCTCTGCGGGTTCCGCAGCCCGGCGCGCGCCCTCCGCAGGGCCCGGGAGACGCTGCGGACGGCCTCCGGAAGGCGTACGGCGTATGTGTGAGACTTTGGAAGGCTTAAGTGGCAAGTGCAGTATCCTGCGTTGGACGGGGTGGGCGCTGGCGGACACGAATAGATAATATCACATCCGAGATCCGGAAAGAAAATGCAGGTTTGGGCATATTCAACCGGCTTTGCTTGGACCTGACTTCTGGAAAACGTAGCGACATGTAGTGTTGAATGCCGGTGAAGGCTACCAAGAGGTCAGTTGGCAGCGCTGTGCCTTTTCCTGAGCGTCTTGCTGTTGGGTTTTTCCCCTTCCTTCTCGGTTCTCGTTTGCGGAGAACAGACAGGCAGGCTTGACTCTGAATGGTCTCCGACCAGCCTCGTCCTGTCCGATGATGGTCTCGTGGAGTTCCTCTATTGATTGTCACGAGATGAACTTCGATTTTTCACTTGACAAGCTTCTGCTTCCATGAATGCGGAGTCTTGCATTTTCAGTATGCACAGAGCTGACACATCGTCTAGTCTGGCTCTCAGCTGGCCAACATTTGCCTTCTCCAAATGGAGGAGTCGGGAGGACTCGCTGGCACTCACCTGTACCAGCTTCGGCTGTACCCCGGACGACATGCGGCTCGTCCAGCGCCACGTTGGCACCTGTTCCACTGCAATGCCGGTCCAGCTGGATACCACCTGGCCAAACACGCGGCAACCGGCTCCTAGTACTACGACTACAGACTCGCGCTTCGGTGGAATTGCCTGTGCCACGTCCTCGGCTGTCACCTGCCGAACGAGGGTGGCCTGCGGCAGAGCTCAATGGCTTCAGCAGGCGAGCTGAGTCACAGGCTGCACCTCGCTTGGGACGCCGCTCTGCTGCAAAAGCTCGGCCACCTCTGAGCGATCAGGCGAAAGGGTCGGGTCTCCCCAGCAAGCTCAGCCTCAGCTCCCCGCCGCGCCTGCTTCTCCCGTGCCTTCAGCTCCTGAGCCTCGACGAAGCGCTCGGCCGTCACAGCCTTCGAAAGGAGCGGAGAAGCCGGAAGCGGCCTTGGAGCCTCTGAGGTTCTTGTTTTGGCTTCGAAGTTCTTCAGTGCTCCACTTCGAAGTCAGCGATGCCTCGCGGATCTTCGCTCCAAGGCTTTGGAGTTCCTGGAGAGTTGCAGCTCCCCGGAGACAGCGATGTCCCCGCCCTCGTGTGCCCCCGCATACCGGTATGTCGTGATACGTCGTGGCTGCGCTGGGGCGCTCTCCTTCACGAGGCCCTGAGGGTCTGCACTTTCCGCCGAAGCTTGCAGCCTCAGGAAGTCTCGTTGCACAAGGTGCCCTCTCCTCTGTTCGTCAGATCTCTCTTGAAGCTTCATTTCCTCTACCGACACAAACTTTTGAGGCCTTGCAAGACGCTCGGCCAACTCCTTCTCCTTGCGCTTCAGCTCCGCAGCCTGAGCTCAGAGCTCAGTTCGTGAGGTCATTCCTACATATGTATACAACAGTATAATGTAATACAGGATAATCTACAATCATATCGTGCGACTCATCTAAATTTGTGCATATACATTCCAATGAATATACATAGTATGCTATGTATATATGCACATAGATATGTATATCGGCAGATATCACAAATCACTATAGAAGATCATGAATATGTGCCAGAAAAACACTATGTATCAAAAATTAAAGTCGTGAGTATATAAGACACATATAGGATCATCCTCAGTCCCATTTTCTTCCTGCCCGCCTCCTCGAAGCGTTCCTCGCGGGCTGCCCGGGCCTTTTGGGCCGTGACCTGCAGAGGCTCTCAGCTGTGAACCCGAGGAGCCCGAAAGGGCACTGGGACTGGGCCTCCTCCAGCTCCCGTCCTGCAGGGGCTATATATATATATATATATATATATATGGCTATATCATATCTATAACTCTTATAGGTATTTTGCTGTGACTCGGCTCCTGCGGCCCACTGCTCTGCTGCATTCTGCGTCTCCTACGGGTGTCGATTTCGGACCGAATTCGAAGCTCCTCTTGGAAGCGAGTCATGCCTCCACTGCTTGGAAGAGCTGCTGGCGGACCTGCAACACTTCTCCAAGTGCGCAGCGGCCCCGTCCACACCTTCGCGGTCACACCTTGGAGCCGGCTTCGTCCATGACGTCAATGGCCTCAGAGCGCGCATTCGCTTCCCTCCCTTGCTCGGAAGTTGGGCAGTTGGGCCTTGTCTGGAAGGTAGCGGTCCGCAATGAACTGGCAGGAGAGCTTCACAGAAGCTTCCAAGGCCTGGCTCGGGATGCTCCAAGCGCTCTCATCTCTCTCATCTCTCACCTTCTCGTCTCTTCTCTTCTGGGCCTCGCTGGTGTAGCTGAGCTGATGGTGCTTCTCGTACCTCCCCATAAAAGGGAAGGCCCCCCCTGGAGAGAGCAAGGAAGGCCGTGGCGGCCGTGGACCGGTCTGCTCACTTCGGGGCCAGGCCCTTGAGGATCTGCACCTCGGAGCCGATCTTTGAAAACGAGGCTCTTTATTTAAGGGTTATATTTCTGCTGTGCTTTTAAGCAGCCACGCGACCACTATGGGGTTTGGCACCATCTCAATGAGATGGTTGTTGACGTTCTACTCACCAAGAGCTGCAGTTGCAGCAAACAGATCGGGTGGCAACGAAAATGGCCTTGTCACTTGCGGCACTAAGAGGTTGAGTTTTGAAACTTCCTCCACCCGGGATTCCAGTAGTACCACTTGCTGAATCTCACCGGCTTCAAGCCAAGTTCATGGCAATTTTCCTAGCCTACAGAGATCCTACGTCCTACAACGAGGCTGTATCGACCTGTTCCGCACACATCAATGCACAAACAAATAAACATCAGTCAACCAATCCCACGAGGCTCGGGCCGACTCCTCTTCCGTGGGTTCTGGTACGCTGACCTGACGTTCCAGATCAGTGGTTTGGCCGAGGCCGTCACATCACGTTGCCTGACTTGTACGTCGGGTAGGCACATCGACGGATCAGGGCCCGCGTGTGCACTTCCTAGGTCCCTGCAGCATGCTCTGAGTGCTGAACGGGCTGGAAACGCCTCTCCAATGCTGGATCTCGCTCGATGTACTTGCGATACCTCAAGAGAATCTCGAAGAACCTAATTGAGGCACCCATCCTGAGTGCCTGTTGTAGACTGTGCGTTTGCGGAGCTCGCATGATAAGTTGGAGATCCCCGTCTGTAAAAGCAAGCACCGGGCTCGTCTAGCGTAGTGGCTCCGATGCACTGCAGCCTCAGAAGACTGGGATTAAGAGCCACAGCAAATTTGCTTGAACTCTGCTACACAATACTCCTACCACACTGCACACTATTTCGTAGTACATGCTCCCTCTTTTTTTCTCGCTACCAGGATCTACCAGGCATGCAGGAAGGCGCGGTCCAGCATCCCGCTCTTTCGGTCTCTCTCTTCCTTGCACACAGCCAAGGAAGGGACAGCATCCTTCCCCGGTCCGAAAGAGGCGCTGGCATGATGCGTTGCATCCCCCTTAACCTGAACTGAATGGCTAAAAAAAACCCGCCTCGCGCCTCTTCCAACGGGTACCGGCCGGATCCGTGCTTCGGTCTCTCTCTCTCTCTCTCTCTTCTCCCGGGCCGGGGCGAAGTTAAGCCCGCCGGGCATCTCTCTGTCTCTCGCATTCTTTCTCTTTGCAGGGCCAAGAGGGGGTTTTCCCCGCTTCCGCTGCTACGGGTCAGGGGTCTAACAGAACAACGCTAAAACAAGACATCAACAAGCGATGATGATAATGAATCCCAAGCGCAGCTGCCACCCGGAATACAGGATGAGTCGGCGCAATTTTCCCAGCTTAGTCAGCTCTTGGTCGGTCACAAGAAAAGCTTACACGCAAACACACACGATCTTCTGTCCATGTAGAGCATCAACAAGCCAGTGAAGATCGATTGACTACGTCACTGTTATTTGCAATGTATAAATCTCTCCTTGCAGTGCCACGAGGTGTGTACTACACACGAACATCCTACAACCGTTGCAGCAGGAAGCGGAGAGATTGCTCTGCCGATCGTGAAACTTTTGCGGCGCGAACTTCTACACATTTGCGGCACCCCTCTATGCTCCATCTTGGCCGGATCCCAGCTTCTTCCTGTATCACTTGGTTTCGCACTCGCCGCGGGCCAAAGCGGGCTTCAAGAGGTTGGCCTTGGGACAACAAAAGACTCTAAGGAAGCCTAGGGCCCAGGGGTACGGGTGCGGGTAGGGGTCGGGGTTGCGAGCGCATTGCTCACAAGTATTTTTCAGGGAAGGAGCTACTGTACACGTACCCAAGCTTTAGGCCCAAAGGCTCCAAGCATTCCCACAACGATCATTGGCTGCCGGCCGCGTCCATTCCACCTCCGGTGTCGCCTCCACCACTGCCTGCGCCCACCAGGGTGTGAACCTGTTGCCGTCGGCATGGGGACACTGGGACTTCTACTGTAGCTTCCCGTCCCCGTCTTGCACCGGTTGCCGACTCAAAGGCTTCCCTCGATAGGCCTCGTCAACCACGAGAATGACTCGGCGCTTGCTGTCCGTGACTTCCTTCACCACGGCACGCAACCGCTCCTGACGCCACGGCCGCGGGGATACTATCCTCTCAAGATGCCCTGGGCCGAAACGGCGGCCTTGCCTCGAAGTCACC
Source organism: Symbiodinium sp. CCMP2592 (assembly GCA_905221615.1). Classification (NCBI taxonomy): domain Eukaryota; class Dinophyceae; order Suessiales; family Symbiodiniaceae; genus Symbiodinium; species Symbiodinium sp. CCMP2592. The sequence continues at coordinate 62,121 of CAJNDT010006214.1, forward strand.
TCGATAGCGAGTGCCGGCCAACAGCAGCGCCAAATCGAGCTGGACAACCTTGGAAAGGGAGTCATCAAAATACTTCAAATCTCTGCTTGTGGGCCGCGCGGCCACACTACTCGGAAGCTGAGCTGCGAACGCGCTTGTCCTGGAAGCATGACTTGAACTTCTAAACTATAAACGATGCTTTCAATCATATATTAATATTAGAGTGCTAATCTGCTAAAATCGCCATCATGTTAAATAGCCGTCGCCGCGCTGCTGCCGACTACGTGGAACGAAGAACTCTCCTCTCTACTGCCTCGGATGTGTTGTCTGCATCATGTCTGGGACTCGGTTTCGTGCCAGTGTAAGATTAACGAGTACATTACAACAGCCGCTTCGCACAGGCTTCATACCTAAAACAGTCAAGGACGTGCACGAATCAACAACACTCAGATCGGGATCCGCCAGGCCGTATGCCGGCAGCTATCTATAAGAAATATAAAGCCGCCCGACGGCAATACGAGAAAACTCGGCAAGTAATGAAGACTATCCACCTAAAGCACTATGTCGGAGGTGGCTCGCCCGATGTCGCAATCCCTCAAAACACAATCCCTAAATTTTAACACCTAAAACCCGCGAACCAACTAAACCACTACCCCCAAACCTTCTGAAGCCCCGATACCCATAGAACCAAAAGTGCTCAATGCCCCCCATCAAAATCCCCCGCAAACCTATGAACCACATAAAACCAGACACGCACACGTATACCCAGCCACCCACCCGCGCATGCGCACACACACACACACACACAACCCTGCCCCCGCAGTGGAAGCCAAAGCCACTCTACCCGCTCCCGTCAGTCCTTGAGGTTCAGAGGGACCTTGCCCTCTGCAATGAGCTGAGCCAGCCCAAGAGCGATGGACGTCTTCCCAACGCCAGCCTATGGCTGAAGGCTTTGTTTAGGGCCATATGTTCAAGGCTCTAGCTCTGGGGCTTCAGGACTTGAGGATCCTTCGGGTTGGTTATATGCTTTATTTATATAGGATTTGCACTATAGGGCTATGGGGGGTTCATTCGATTCGGGCTCAGGGTTGGCACAAAGCCCAAAAGCAGAGATCAACCCCAAAAGAGCCTACCGCTATCGTTGATGACGGAAAGTCATACCCATATCGCAAGCACCTACACATGTAGAGAGCGAGAGCGAGAGAGCGAGAGAGATAGAGAGACAGATAGATAGATAGATAGATAGATATAGATAGATTTATATTTATATATACACAGAATGTAACAGTATACAATATAAATAATAAGATAATAAAAAAATTAAATAAAATATACTATACTATAATATTAGAATATATGTATATACATATATATATATATATATATATATATATATACACATACATATATATGTATATACATACATACATACACACGGAGAGACAGGCAGGCGGCCAGCCAGCCAGGGAGGGAGGGGAGGGAGGGAGACAGTGAGAAACAAAGGGAGAGAGAGAAAGAGAGAGACATCCGGGCCTCACCCACCAGCACGGGGTTGTTTTTGGTGCGGCGACCAAGGATGCGGATTGTTCGACGCAGCTCCTCGTGACGACCTCGGCAACTCGCATCGAAGGCTAGCACGAACACATAACACATGTCCCGGATAGTTCCTCAAGGCTTCAAGCGCGGCTGGAATGGTTGCTGGTCCAGGAGCATCAATACCGTGGGCGGTAGGCATACGACAAATGTCGAGTACGACTTAGCAAACATCCTATTGCTGATTGCGGCTCTAGACGTTGTAAGGCTTCTCTGCACCAGTAGATGCAGCCAACAGGGCAGCAACCTCAACTTCACCGTTGAAGCTTTACAATCACAGTTTTCGCACGTCTCCACATTTGGTACCCTTTCTATGACATCAGTGTTGCCACAGCTTCGTCTCCTCCATACCGTGCACTTGAAAAATCAGACCAGGCCCCATCTGGGCCCTGACCAACCAGCGGGTCGAGACGCCCCTCGCGTGCGGCCTCTGTCAGGTCCGTCCCGAACTTGAGCCTTTGACGGAGCACGGAGCGCAAGGACCGAGGCTCTGAGCGCCTTGTGGCAGCCCCTCGAAGGCCGCTGCGTCTGAGTCAAGTCCAGCTCATCCTCGATGGCCGGACGCACAGAACCTGCCAAGACCTGCGGAAGCCCGGCGAGGCCGCTAGGCCGCTCTAGCGGAGCCTCGGAGCCCGGCCTTGTCTCCTGTGACCTCGCTGCTCTCCTGCTGTGCAAGGGCTGCCAGCACCCTCTCGCGGAGCACCTCCAAAGAAGTCGCAAGCAAAGGCTTTCGGCGGTGCCTGACTCGTCGACTCGCGCCTGCGGGCTGTCTGTGGCCAGCACCTTCGCGAGCCTATTGGGAGACTATCACCGTCGAAGCTTCCCAAGCTCTTCCAATCCACTTCTGAGCCGCTGACAGCTTGCAGCCGTTGCTCTCAACCTTCTTCCAAAACATGCACACAGAGAGTCCGCCCCCGGGTGTTCAAGGGGCCCCGGCCTGTCGTAGAAGCGCCCGCAGCAGATGGCAGGTGTTCACTTGCTGCATGTCTGGGCGCAGAGGGGTCACAGCTGCGAACGGGCGCTTTCCCAGTCACATTAGTGACAAAGACGGCGCCTCGCTCGCGGGCGCACTCCACGGAGTCCTGACACACACCTCTACACGACACATCTCTTACTCCGGGCTCCGGGATCGGCTCCTCCAGCACCTGTCGGGCCGAGGTGGTGAAAGGAATTTCCTTGGACTTGCCGCCTGACAGCTCGAAAGCACAGGAAGCCATGCCAGCCATGAAAGATGAAACCTCAGGCGCGCCTTGGCCATAGCCCACCATGCGCTCGAGCTCCCTCCTCGCCTACAGGCAAGGAAGGGGTGTTTGTCGTATTGAGTCTTGAGGCTCCTCATGAGAATCTGTTTTGGCAAGACCCGCACCTCCTCGATGCGGACGCCCAATGCCTGCAGGGCCTTGGCGCCCCCACTGCCCTCGGCCAGCAAGCCTACCACCATCATCTCGGTCCCCACGTGGTCCTTCAGAACTCCGCAGCCAGCATACGTACCCCAAAACTATTATAAGTCTTTGCTTAAGTTAATGCCAACTCCTCAGTAGAAACAGTGACCAAATGGTCTCCTGCTTGATGCGCTGCGCCTCAGTCTGCGCCAACACCACGGCCTGCAAACGAGCACCATCAACGAATATATACATATGTGTACATATATGTGACTTCACTGCCAGCTTTTCGTTGAGTTAAGCTTCACCAGGTAAGTAAAGGCTGAGGCCGAAGTCTGCACCATGGATTGCATCGCCTAGCCTTGATCGTCCTCTCCGAGAAGCGCTCGAACCTGCAGGCGCGCTTGAGTTTGGGACAGTTTTGAGGGCGCTCCATGCGGCATGTCGAAGCGAGGCGGCGCTGTTTTTGGAGAGAGAGCTTGGACCCTTAAGCTGCCGGCACCATGGCCGCACGTGCGGTGGAGTGTCGAAGCGGCCTCAACTCGTTGAACCTCAGTCAGAGAAACGGCTCCGTGTGCTCTCCCCCGAGGCCGCGCATCCGCCTGGAGGAGGTCGGAGAGGAAGCCACGTGCACAGCCACCTGCCCCCAAAACCCAAATCCCAGCCCTTCAGACGGAAAAGTAACAGGGCCTAAGCTCGCCTGAGCACCCGTGAGCTTCGACGACGACCTGGTGGGTCACGAGACGCACACGGTACGTCTCGCGCGTGCTGCGTGTACGTAGATGTACTCGCCCTGAGGCAGCAATGGCACTATGACGGTATACTCATAAGTAGACATCATGTTGCAAGTTATCGAGTCGGGGTCACCCCTCCCGCCATTTGACAGATACGGTCCAAGACACGATTTTGATCCGGATCATTTTGCTACTTAGGTGAGTTGGCAAACGAAGACTCCCGCAAGCTCCACAAAGCTAGCTTTCGTGATACGTCCGTGCGTGTGTGTGTGTGTGTATATATATATATATATATATTTTCTCTTTCGTGGCGTTGAGTCAAAGTTTGACGCAGCCGATGCTTGCACCTAATTAAAACTTGGGGATTGGCTGGAACAGAAATCTGGACTTGAAAGCATAAACCGTCGCCCAGTTTGCACTCAGCCGGTGGGCATGGCAGAAGGGATTTAACCGGCGCAACTGCGAAAAACCGTCCCTCAACAGCCTTAGCCCACCAAACGAAACCAAAATCACAACACTGACTAAGTCATTGCGGCAGTATGCACTCACCCCCACTATGCGAGCTGGTGCAGAAATCTGCCGGTTCAGCGGAACATATACAAGCAAACGTCGTCTGCAAAATCGCACCTGTGCCAGTCAGGCCCCCCATGAATGACCACGAAAGGGCATCTCTGTATGACATTACTATAGTACATAATGCAGCGGGCCATGTGTGTACTGTGGAGTACAACAGACGTAACCAACATGGCAACCAGATTAGGGACAACCATATTGATCGCGACCAGTTGAAGGCGGACCAATCCCGTAAGGATGACCGTTTCAGGGATGTAGTCCACAAGCGGATGCAGTGGTATGGCACCAGATTCGTACGGAACTCGATGATGCCAACTTTCATTCAACTCTCCGTCCAGCAGCATGCGCTCCAGCAGCGGATATCCAAAGCCAGGTCCGGAACCTCTAGCATGCCTCAAACTTGCTGTGCTGCAAGCGTTACCTACGCCGAGCGCTCCGTAGCTGTCGGCCAGCTGCCTGACGAGTCGACCAAAGACCGAAACAACGATCCTGCCCTCAATCGCATCCGGTCCTTGGGCCAAACAGTCAGTAGCAGCTTCCGTACTTGCAAAGAGCAGGTCTGACAAGAGAAGCAACCAGTAATTTCCTGTGCACCTGTGGTCCACGACCGCATGCGCGAGAACCACGCAAGACAGATCAAAGGCATCATCGCCACCACCGCTGGTCCTGTAAAGCAGCTGTCCGTCGGGCGGGATGCCATGCCCGATGCAGAAAAGCTCCCAGCAGGCATCACCAACCGAACTCCCGACACAACTTGCAGAACCAGACGCCGTCTCTGGCAGAGGCTCCCACACTCCACGCCACACAGCGGAGATGCCCACTGTGTCAGGCAAAACCATGCCCCTGCTAGCCATTGGCTCACCTGACTCAAGAAAGAAGGATTCCACAAAGTCAGGGCAAGTATGCTGGCGTGCATTCTGGCAAAGGCCACCAACAGCCTCCCCACCCGAAATGACGACCACACTGTCAATGCCATCTGGATCTACGCACGCAATGCATGTGTTCCCATCCGGGCAATCATGCCTCGCCGTCGTGGCATTCTCATCTCGGCAAAGCGTATTCCCACTCGGGCCATCGCAAAGCACATGATTGGCCGCAAGATCAGTTGAGCTAGTGTTGTCAAACCAAAGGATCCCTGCAGCGTCAAAGTCATTGCAACATGCAAACTCCGCGGGACCATCCTGCCACCGGTAACCCTTGACGTTGTAGTCTGCTGCCGGCTGCAAATCAACCCACGGGGCATCTTCCATAACACTCAGCGTTGTAGCACATGCACAGAAGTCCTTGTACCCTGGAAATGCAGTATGTCCCACCGTCACATCGCGGTAGCCAGGCCATGCACAACATCCACATGTCCGACATCTGGGCTGGAAACGGCGTGCTCCCTTCCCACCAGCCATGGGCCATATACCGAAGCACTGGGGTCTTGGGCAATACGGTGCGCTGTTGCACCGCTCGATCCCAGACCCTTATATATATATATATATATATATATATATATTTATTTATTCATTTATTTACATATATGTATATCTCTGGCATGAATGTATACCCACGCACACCTGTACATGTAGACTTACATTAACTGATGCGTGCTATCTGTGCGACCCCTGTTCTCATGTAAGCGCTGGGCATCGCCGACGTGCTGGCTTTGGAGTGCCTCGCGGCCCATCTCTGGCCTCAAAACTGCGTCGCAGCAAAGGCCCTCTGCACTCCCTTCTCGGCTCCGAGGTCGAGGCTCATCACCACCGAAAAGGAAGAGAACCTCGTGGTCGACTGTCTATGCTGAACCACGAGCCATCTCTTATAATGAACCCTGTCTGTTCCCCTGTAACTCCTATGAACCCTATCAGGGCCCTGTAAACACTGCAGTTTTAGCTTTAACCCTACCCTTTTGCCACGTCTAAGCTTGACAAATCTCGTCTTTGGGGCCCCTGCAAGAAAGCTGCCACTGCCATGGCTGGGCCCACGGAGGACTCTGAGACCATCCCCTCCATGCCCTGACAACGACGTAACGATCAAGATCTACACACACACACACACGCACACAAACAGATGCACCTAGGTGTATTAGTGTAGACATGTGTATCTATCTATATATATATGTATAGATGAGATATGTAAACTATATGTACCTACAGATATGTATCTGTACTTGTGTAAATACATGTTCTTCCTATTCTGTGATTATTCTTAATAACGAGTTTATTCTTATTATTGCTTTATATACTTGTATAGATATTGTGCACATGAAAGCTCGTACAGATATTCGGCTTCTGTCGTACTGCACCCGATTCAAGGGTTTTCAGTCGCTTCTGCTCTGCTGCGACTACGAGCTTGCAGGCGATCGCGTTGTGGAGTCATTGTAGAGTCAAGCCTTTAGTAGCCTCCGCGGCTGCAGTTCTTTTCTATCAAAACCATAATGCAATATGCAGTCTGCTAATTTAAACCTAGCAGACGTCGTATCTTGAGAGTCGGGGCGCACCTCCAGGGGGCCCATAGTGCCGGCATGGAACCTGGGCACGGATCGAAAGAGTTCCGTGTGCGACTCTGCTGTGCAGCATTGAACCGTCGCCGGCAGAAAAGCAGTGAGGCCGAAGCACTGTCCGAGGAACGCCTGGACTTCCCAGTCAGCTACGGCTTGTCACCTTTACGCAAACGCTAAGTCGAAACACAGCGCCTGAGAAGTTACTCCTGGCCACAGGGGTGCGCATCAAAAGACTACGAATGCCGTGCCGTACCCCACTCCAGAGTCCGTCCTGGCAGCTGAACAACCCAGCCGTGGTAAGGTCAAGAATGCCGCAGCAAAGGTTGACGTGGCTGCGACCTGCGCTGTGCAAAGGCAGAGGTTGGCCATCGGCTGTTTCCGCTGGCATGCAGTCACACTGGGTGCCCGGCCATGCAGAGAATTTTGTGGCGGGACATCATGTTGCTGAGAACAAGAATCTGCATGCAATGCTGCTTTCGTGCCCTCATCCCGCTGGCATCTCCAGATCATGCATGTTACATGCTGGCAGTGTCAAGACTTCGAGCCTGAAAGCGCTGGCAGAACTTCATGACATATTGCAGCCATTCACAGACCCCGAGCAGCTGTTCAACTTATTTTGACCATCATGGCAGAATGCTTCCAGCCTGCATGGGATTTTGCAGATGTTACAGTTACAGTCATGAGGCCTTACCTCAGAACTTGAAACTTCTGGCAACCTGTGTGTTGCTGTTCTTTGCACAAACTTTCTGCAAGAGCGACGCCCCCACCAGCTTATCAACAGTGCAAGAATCGGCTCTCTGCATGGACTCCGACCCAGACGACCAACACTGAACGAAAAGGTGCCCAAGTAGACTCAGACGCTTTCCACACAGCCCGGCCTCGCTGACTCCAAGCAAATCTAAAACAAGGACTGCAATGCTCTTCCTACTGGTAGAAGCTTTCAAGAATCCTGACGATTACATTGCAGCGGCACACTCTGCAAAACAAGCTGCACACTAACATCTCCGGGGTCCGGAGTCTACCGAAACTGAATCGAAAGACCAATTGCTCGGAGTCGGAGGCAATCACTCTAAGCACATTGCCCTATCGCTCGCGCGCCCTGAAGGCCGAGTTCTAGGGCAATCGGTGCCCAGGAATGTAAGCCCCTGAAACTGCATGTGAAGGGAAGGATCTCCATGACATACCCTGGAACCTTCTTTGCCAAAGTCAAACTGCAACAACCCCACACCCTCCAGCGCACTTGTGTCGTTTTCCTCGCATTTCTGTTGCACGGCAGGCAGGCCTTGTTCACCTGAAAACTACACTCGCTTGCCGCTTGCCCAGGGTGTTGAGGGCCCCGAGCCCATCGCAGCACAGCAACTTGCCCGGCAGAGAAGTCCAACCGTGAGGGCAACTGGTGTCGTCGCCCAATGCCGAACAACCGAAGGAGTATCCAGCAACAAAACGCGTCCGCCCGGGCCAAACCTACTCTCACCTGGGATCAGCATCACCAACAGCTGAACTGAAACAAAAAGGACACTTCCTCGCTTCAAATTGAAATGAAACTCTCTTTCTTTCCCTTGTTTCACAGTTAAAGGCATGAGTTACCTTTCCGCAAGGAAAGCATACTACAGAACACCATGGGGAAGATCATCCCCTGCGAAATCTAGTTGCTAATCCAGGCAGGACATCAACATCTCCCGGCCGAATGTCACGCCCGCCCGGGTCCGGGTGGTCGTAGAGCGCTGCAACGCCCGCGAGCCTGCAGGCGCCGAGGCGCGCGGGGCGCTGGGAGGGAGTGTTGAATTCTCAATTCAGCAACTTGAAACTGTCGCTGCAGCCAAGGCTGTCGCACGGTCATCCCAAGATCGCTGTGCCTCAACCAGTGGCAAAGCCGGACGAGCGGTGCTGACTGCACTGCTTCGGCCGTGCATTAAGCATCCCGGCATCCTGCTGTTGCTGACATTACAAGGAAGGGAAGACGAGCTGCACCGTCTCACAGAAGCTCTGCAGGTCCTGAATCCTGAACGGATGCACCAGTTTGAGAACACCTTCGCCGCCGGGCAGCCCTTGCGGACGTGACAGACTTCGCCTTGGACCCTGCAACGAGAGGCGTCGGCTCCACCACCTCCAGCCGCCAGGTGCAGCGACCCAGTGGAAGCTTCAGAAACGCATGCAGGCTCGGCACCCGACCATGCTCGAGTTGCGGCGAACTGTACCATCACCTCAATATGAAGTATCGCAAGCGATCGTGTCTTAACTTAGACTCCACCGGTATCCAGAACCACAGGCAGACTTGAGGCGGGCGTCCTGAGTGGACGTCACATGGCCGGACATGGTGAGGCCTTGTGCAGTTGCTCGTGCTTGCAATAGATTCAATAGGGCTTCTGCCCTCTTTTCTGGCCTCCTCGTGCCCTTGATCCCCGTCGAAGCCTGCGGGTCTGATAGAAAAGCAGGATATCATTTCTAGGACTGTCGTAGATGATCAAGAGAGGCAGCTTCCTTTTGGCCCTGCGGCGCCTCCCGTGAGACGCTGGTTTTGCCGCTGGCTCTCCGAGACGTCCACATCGCTCAAGGCGAACTCCTCGAGCTCCTGCAGAGTAGCCCAGACAGGTCCCCGGGCCCCAAGCAGCAATCTGTGCTAGCCATGTGGCCACATGTCAAGATCTTCGCCGCCGCTGCGCCATGTCCTCCGCATCGTCCTCCGAGGTCCAGGTGTCTAAACCAGGCGACGGCAGCGCCTCGCGTGAGACTCAGGCAGCGAAGCGCCCCCAACCCCAAGAAAGGTGGCCCCTTTTGGGGCTCCTGCGCTCGCACCGTCTACCCTTTGTCCATGTGTCGCCGCGCCGCGCGAGTCAGAGCGATTGGCCCTCTGGGCGGGCTCTGTGGAGCACTGCGGAGAGTGGAGTCGTCACGGGAACACTCCCTAAGAAAGGCTGACTTTGTCAGCCTCTATGACTCCCGGTCAGGTCTGCTTCTGCCCTACATCTTTCAACTCATGAGAGGCAGTGGCACTCGAGGGCAGACCAGACTCAGACTCAGCGCAAGCAGCCAGAAGAGTCACAAGTGAGTCTGTGTGGTGCTTTGGATGGCCACTACTCTGCCATCTACATCTTGCTACCTCATAAACGTTTATGATATATATATATATATGGACCGAATGCCAACTACAAGCATCAACTACGAAACGTGTTTCGGAGGGGAAGCCGAAGCCGCTCAGCTCAGCCATGGATGGCGATTCCTAAGCCGCGAGCCACAACCGTCGATTGGAACACGCCCGAACACCGAGGAGGTTTGAAGTCGGGTCTTCAGCTGAGGGACTTGTGCGAGTGGGCTGGACATGCGAGGTGTCCCCGACTTGGCCCATGCCCTCGAGCGTTGAGCTGGCTAGTGCCTAGAGTCGCTATAGAGCTCGGAGTCTCTCTAACCGTCGCCTTGCTGGGCATGTTGAGCACATAGCGCCGGTGCTCCCTAAGCTCATCCGTCGGGGCCACGGACAGGATGTGGTCCTCATCCAAGCACGTTTTTGCAGGTACTTCCGACATGCTGTCGAAAACTGCAAAGCTGAAGGGGTCTCCTCGTCGTCCTCTTCCTCCTCGTCCTCGGGCATGAGGTTTTGGGCAGCGCGCCTCCCGACAAACTCGCTCCAAGGACACCCGCACACACACACACACAGTCACACACACACACACACAAGCATTCGGAATCGCGCGCCCTATGAGCTCGAGGATGGATCTGAAGTCGTGGCCTCAGTGGCACAAAGCGATGCACGCGCTGCACGCGCTGCGCGCGCTGCCTCTGCTCTCCTGCTCTGCTGCTCTTCTTGTTCGCGAGGTGTAAAGCGATCGCACAAGCGCATCGCTTTGCCTCGCTCTGACTCAGTCTGACTCTGAGCTTCGGCACCGCAGGGCCCGAAGCACATCAACACGGCCGGCAACGGCACAAGGGCGAAGACCACGGCGTAAGCAGTCACGCCACAAACCTCAGCAGGGGTCAAGCGGGGTCGGGCGGCTCCCACTGCATGCAGGACATTTGATCTGAGGGGTGGGGGGGGGGGCGGGCGGTGTCCATGTCTTAGCAGTTTTTCATCGGCAGCTCGCTTCAGACCTTGAAGCAAGTCGCACGGGCACGAACTCAGGTTTCGAGATGGAAAATCAGCGGTCACTGCCAACGAGGCATAGGTTGCAATTCACGAGCCTCATGGAAAATGATCTCTCTGCAACAGGTATACCGTGCGAGGATAAGCTCTGATCTTGAAAACCATCATGTCCCGGAACTTAAGCTTCTGTAACAGGCCACGGTGTTGCCCTAAGAAACCCCAAACTATGGACCTTAAACGGCCTGTCACCCAGGTGACACGCGGGTCGCATCGCATCAGGCAAGAACAAGAAAGAAACGAGCCGTTGATCATCATGCCCTTGAACAGCTGCGCACAGCAGCAGTCTTGAAGAGATCTGCGCGACCATACATATGCTGAGCTTCCGACGACGGCACCCAGCTTGAAGAAGACGTGCATGGTGCAGGGCAGCAGGAAGGCCGCCGAGCCGATCGTGGTCAGAGCTGAGCCCACCTCTGCCAGACAAAGACTGGGGAGCCGGAGCCTTGGGAAATCTTCAGCTTGAGGCTACGAGTACGAGTAGTTTATCGTCGACAGCGGCTACATCTTCACAGCTTTCCGTCCTGCGACCTTCGATCATCTGAGCCTCTAGCAATCGAGCCACCAATCCTCTCAAGGGCATACTTCGAGCGCTCGAAGCGCTCGGCGCCTGATGTCTCTTGTTGCAAGCACCAGACCTCTACACCGAACCGACACCAGCTGAAAGTTTGAAAAAGATCTTCCCACTCACCGAGCCAGGAGCTGCGATTCTTCGAGAGGACGCGCTTGTTTTGCTCTCGCTTCTCCGTCGTCGCCTGCCAGACATACGCAGACACGCTGGAACGTGAAGGACAAGCCGCGCTGTCCTTGGTGACCGCGATGTCGGAGATCTTCATGGACACGCGGTGGTTGCCGGACTTCCCGGGCTTTGACGCCCCGGCCGCCCTTAGAAACATCTCATGCTTGCATCTTCTTGTCTCGGCTGCGGCCTTGCTGCAAGCAATAGCAGTGAATAGCATACTTTAGATGGCTACCAACTAGCTGGACGGAACCTAACCAGACAGTTGGATAGAATATGATAGAACGATAGATTAGAGCTCAAACTAGGCCTGCAAGTTGTGAAGGAGCCCTTTCTTGTGTCCCATCCGGTTTCGCTCTCGCTTTGCCACTAAGGTCCGTGCATGGAGATGCTCTTCCTTGCGGCTCTGAGTGATGGCTACTGGCTTCAAGTAGAATCGGGATTCTGGTCAGCGGATTACCGTTCGCCGTGCATTCGGTGTCCTGCCGATGTTCTGCAGTCGCGTGGCAACCGACTGTGGCTCTTGCTCCTCGAGGCTCGTGAGAGGTCTTCTGCACAAGCGGCATTGCGTCTTGTCTCCTCCTCCTCTTCTTCGTCCTCGTCGTCCTGCTCCTCCACGTCCGTGATGTGACAGGAGTGGTACTTGTGAGACCTCAGCACACTTTGGCTCCCGAGAGCCCAGGCTCCGGCCAAGGCTGCGGCAGGTGGAGGCAATAGTCCACCGCAAAGCCCACAAAGACGATGAGGGACAAGACTTCGATGGCTCCGATCTTCCACGACATAATCTCAGCACAGGAGGCGGGAAGGCCATTGTGTCCAAATGCTAATGACACTGCTACCTGTACAGCACAAAGCAGCCTGCAGTAAGGTCCCGGCGATGACCATGAAGAACAGCAGGCCAAGCACAATCATCATGACCACCAGCATGACGATCAGCGAGAGATGTGTGCTCCGAGTGAACACCAAGACTCCCAAGAACACACAGCCTAGGGAGATGCAAAGCGTGACCAGCGTACTATCCAGGATCACCTCAGGGCTCACTTCTAAACTTTGTCGGCTCAGCTGTCACAGCTGCCGCCTGCCTTCTCTGCTTCGGCGATGGTCCAGACGCGGGAGGCCTTTCAAGAGAAAGGCGGAAGTTTCAGGACTTGAGAAGGCTCTGAGAATCTCTGAGGTTCTCGGCGTGCCAGGCTCCTTTGATGGGTGCTTCCGCTTGGCTGTTGAATGCCTGCAGAGTGTCCGCAAAGCCAAATCGTGAAGGGCGGACCTCTCAGTTTGTAGCTGCCGTCGGGCGACGGCTAGGTGGCGATCCCACTTCAGCATTGCGTCCATTCCGCTGGAAGAACCCCCCAAGCGGTTCACGTTGATGAAGAACCTCAGGGCCGCAAGGCAGGACGCCCGCAGGCTCCAGGCAGAGAAAGCTCGACTAAGCGAGGAGCTGGAAGTACATGGCGATGAGACGCTGGTCCTCCGAGAACCAAACGTAGCCTGAAGCAAAGCTCTTCACAACTTCACTGCCGGGGAAAAAGCTCAACTGTCATGTACTGTTCTGTAGTTATCTTCATAAACCTCTGGGGTTTCAAGGGCGAAAGGGCTGCCAGGAGGCGGATGGTTTCGAAGGGCCCTGTCTTCCTGTTGTTGGCGTACCACCAGGCTTCAGCGTGGAAGTTCTTGACGTTGGGTCTCACGGGCCACTCCTCGCCCTTGCCAGTCCACCACTCCTTGAAGCCCTGACAGGACATCCAGCTTCGAAGTCAAGATCATGAGCATTTACTGCTCTGCATGAGTAGCTGAGGGCCTTCAACCAGCACTGCACTGAGACCACCTTCAGCTCCTGCACGTGAGTGCTCTAACTGCTTTACAATTGGCTCTGCACTTTCGATCTTGTGGCCACCTGCTGAGCACGTATGTCTCACACTCATCATGAACAGACGTCTCAGTGAACCCCCTGTCTCTAATCATCGTGCTCATGCAGGCGGACAAAAATATGAACTCCACCCAAAGCCCTCAACCAAACTAACCAAACCCCTGCCTCTGGGAAGTTCTCGCAGAGGGCCAAGCTCCGTCTCTGGGCCCAGGGATCCTCCAACTTGAACTCCTCTGAGAAGCCATAAGGCTCTTCCTGCGCAGACAGACCCCTAGCTTATTCGCTTCAGATGCTTCTTTAGGCTCCTAGCAAACTTGGGCGATCTTATGCCCTCAATTCTTTTAAAGGCTGCCGTCACCTTCGAGACTCCCAGCAGCGGATTCGTGCCCGTGACTTTGAGGCCGAAAACGACAAGTACATCCTTGGGTGTGGCTGCCACAGCTCAAAAGGGAGAGCAGGGGTTGGGCGAAGGCGGGGAAGGCTCGCGAAGACCTTCCCGCCCTTGGAGGTCCGAGGCACCGTCTGCAGCTCAACGGGCACCAGCGGCTCTGGTGCGCTTGTGGAGGTGGCCAATCGGCGCGAGGAAAACAGGGCCTGCACACAACCGACATGAAGGGATATGAAGGCATGAGACCGGATTCAGTGTGGCCTGGGCGACGCGGTCCAGGTGCAGGGTCGCAGCGGAGTCAGGCGATCCTGCGACCATGTCACGGAGATACGAGTACCCCTTCCACGGGCACAGCAGCAGGACACGGGTGCGCGACCCTCCATAAGCATCACCACAAGACATCAGACATTGCGAAGAGAAGGCCGCAGGCGGTTCTAGGCAAGAGGTGCCGTGTCGTCTCAGAGTCTCCTGAGGGCGGGCCATCGCAGGGCTGCACGCCGCAGTAGCACAGCCTCATAGAATCTCAATTGACACAAGAACGTGGCGTGAGGTTCCGAGTCTGCCGGGGAACAGATTGGTGGAGCAGCTTCGTCCGCTGCCTTTCTCCACTGTTGCAGTCGGAACCTGAGCAATTCTTCCGCGAAAGAGCATGCCTCGTGCCTGGTTCCGGCCTGGTTCCGGCCTGAAGCATGACTCGTAGATCGACATCGCCGCTGTCCCAGTGCAGCGTCTCTAGCAACGACGAAGTCGTGTCTGGTCGGGCACACCGATAGGACCAGCTATCGGAAGCAACGGCAAGTTGGGGCAGTTAACGGCACTGTAACGGGTTGTGAGCACCAGCTTGGGTCGGTGTCGCCTGCTCCCGCGACTGTGACAGAGCTGGCATTTGGAATGAGATCGTACATCAGTTGCTCCTGACACGGACAACATCGAGATGTGACAGAAAGATCGACCCTCAGCGTTTCAGACCCAGCGTGGCTCCAAGTCAGAAGACTGGAGATGCTCTGGTTCCAGTCCGTTTCGGCCCACCACGCGGGTCTGCACCTCCGGGCTAAGAAGCGCTCTCGTTAAAGACTTGCCTCCCTTGCTATCCCTGTAACCTACCTACGGCCCTAACTACACACTTTTATATACAAGAGCAAATGACGGCATGGTTGGCAGCACGATCGAGACGGGAGAGACTGCTCCTGCCTGGTATCTGCCACAACCGTCCGTGGCCGATGGTGCAGCACTTTGGTGCGGCACACAGTCACCTGATCTTGATATTCGGTGGTATTCAGAGGCCTTTGCGGTTTAGCGAAGCGGAAGCTATAAGTTCCAAGCATTTTTCTACTACTAGTAGTTGGCACTATTGTAAAGCTTTTGTAATTCATAGGTCCATTTTCATAACATGGGTCACAACCTGACGGAGCAATTTCTCAAAACCGTTTCCCGGTCGCACAAAAGCTGACATGAGGCTTTCACCAGCCAAGCAACTAACGGAATCAAGAGGAGGTGACCAAGAACAACTGCTGCAACCCTTTTCTAGCATTGTCTGTGGCCCCACTGTCCTACATCTAAGACCGGACGCAAAAAGTGTTCTCATAATTACCTGAAAACCCTTCTCTGTGCGAAATGCTGAGTCCCGGCACAGCTTTGCAGGCTCCCCAGATGGCGGCCATGGGTTTCACAGTGGTGCAAACTGCAGAAGCGGAACAGGCTCCTTGGTGCGCGACTTTATGCAAACTTCATTGCCTTTCAAAAATCAGGTGTGACCGCCTGCCCCCCCACTCCCCCTTGCATGATTCTTGTTCGTCCTCCTACCCCCAAAACATGAATCTGACTCTCGCCAGACCCACGTTCTGCATATGAGCGGCGGCCTAAACCTATTGTTCGACCTGCTCATGCCGAGATCTCGGGTCGGCCCCTATCGGTTATGCATGGATCAACTACAAGATGCCATGCCGAGAACATGGGTCGGCCCCTATCGGTTTTCCTACTAGACCCTAGTTTTTCACCATCTCGGTTGCGCTCTAGTCATGTTAGCTCTTACGGAGGTTTTGTCCGATGCTCATATGAAAACTGGTCCCGTCCCCGCACCCCGCCATGGCACTGTCCTTGGTCCCTGCGACAGCCAAGTCCCACAGCAAAGCTTGTTGCAGTCTGCCCCCCCCCCCCCACCACTCACTACTGCACAAGCTCTTTCTTTTTGAAGGGCGAGGAAGGGGATCTCCGTCCTCCCGAGCTCCCCGTTGTTGAGTGGCGGTCCTCTCGACGATGTTGACCAGGAGACGATGCTCCGGGAACAACAACTTGCTTGTCGATGGCAAACGGACATGCACCCGCCATCCCTTCCGCAGGCGAGAAGCTCTGTCTCTCTTTATCTTTTTTCGCCAGGGTGAAAGGGTTTGACCCTCTCCACCGAACCCCACTCCGTGTTGTGAGGCCTCGAGTCCCCAAGGTTGTCGGGGCTTTGTCTGGCGGTGGCAACTGGCAAGACTGGGGCTGCCGAGCATTCCAACAATGGACCCCACGACCCAACAAGCTAAGTCTTGAAAAGGCGGTTGGACCATCGGACTGCGACGCCGTGAGCAAAACGGTTCAGCTGCACGGCCCCATCGATCGGGAAAGCTCAGGGCCGGGGCTGTCTCTGTCATTCCGGAAAAGTCTCTCGGCCTTCCTGATATGCATACAGCTACGTACATACATGCATAATGGATGTATCCGTCCATAACATCCTCTGCCCAGACTCGAACACTTCAAGGTGAACGCGGCATAGGCACCGGCAGGGAAGGCTGTGAAGTCCTGGGTCCGCCAGGCTTATGCGGCAAGAAGACAGCGTGGGAAACTGCAGAGAAAGAGACCGAGTCGAAGCAAAGAGGATGGTTATGCTGGAGAAACTGCAGTCCAGGGCACGTAAGTGGCGAAGAGTCCATTGTACTTCTGTTGTGCTTCCTGTGACACAACGGGCCAAAGAACCCAGAACCAGAACATGCTCCGGCATTGCTGGTCTAATTATGCATCCACAACAGCAGTGATCTGAAAACGGGAGCTGCGGATCTTCGTCCGACAGAGGCTGGAGACAAGCCTAGGACCTAGGACGAGCCTCAATATCTTCACACCGTAGTCCAAAGCTCACTCTGGCGACTCTGAGTCAAGACGGCAGTGTCCTGATTGTGATCGTCCGGGAAGGTTTGCGGGATGCCACTGGCTTGCTCCATAGTCGTCAAGGACATGTAGGCTTGCAGAGCCGTAAGCCCAGTGAAGAGAAGAACCACGGGGTACTTGAACCTGTCGGCTAAACCGTATATTATATAAACCATATATAAACCCTACAAATCCCACAGAGCCTAAGCCTGAAACGCCCCAAGCTTCGAGGTCCCTATAGATAAAGGACCGAGGGGCTTTCCAAGGCTGACGGCCAGGTAATCCCCCAAACAGGAGCTGTGAGCGGCACCGACGCCCTTCTTCTCGGGGTCCAGTGCATCCGCCAGCATTACCAAGCCTCGCTTTTTTCAGGGGAGGGCTGGTGCAGGTGTAATGTAGCGACACCCAGAGTCAGAGTGAGAGGTTTCAAGAGCGGCTAAGACATAATTTGGAGCCGGCTCCGAGGAACTTTTCCTCTTCGCAGCATTCACGACGGACTTCCTGCTGGGGCCCTGATCCTGCGGCTGCTGGAGGATGCAGCGCCTCGGAACCCGGAACCGGAGCTGAAGCTTGCGTGCGGCACTGGTCACTACAGTACTAGGAGGTTGACCGGACAAGATTCCATAAGAGTCATGGTCATGATGAGAGAGTGAATCATGACAGACTTTATGTGGTCTTCAGCGGCGACTCCCCGGCCTGCAGCAGTTCTGCAAGCGCTCGCCCATGATCAGCACTGCCGGGTATGCCATCAGCACCATGAGCCATGCCAGCGTCACCTAAAGACTTGCAGGGATCCGGGATCGGGGAAGTGTAGACTCTAGACATGTCGGGAGCGTCTTAAAGTTAGAGTTACTTGGCCCAGCGGCACAGACCCCCATGAAGAAGCCGAACTCCCTCAAGGGACGGAGCACGGAAGCCAAGTTGGCAAAGAAGGACCTCGCAGCAGAAAACAAGCAAAGAGAGACAAAGAGTCTGAGATGTTCCTGATAGAGTCTGAGATGATAGTTCTTGATCTTTGGGTGGGTCCCTGGGCCCTGGCATGGCCGTGGTGAAGGTGGTGGCGGCCGTCGAGGAGGCCGCCTGAAGGTAGGTGAACTTCAGGCGCTCGGCGGGGTCCCGGGTGAAGAGCAGGGATTGTTTGTAGAAGTCCGTGTAGACGAAGAGCATGTCCGAGCCTACGCCGATGACGATGAACACGGAGAGGCACATCATCAGGCTCAGTTCTCCACTTCCAGAGGCCAACATAAACACAGCAAAAGATGCTGGGATGGAGAGCATAACCAAGGAGAGTCCCACCAGGGCCAAGAAGGGACTCCGTGTGTGGAGGGTGGCATACACCAAAACGAAGCAGTAGGACATGATGGCCTTCCGGCAGCGGAGATCCGACTACACCGGTACTTGAACCCGGAATTCGGGAGTCGGCTTTAGCTCGGCTGTTGTCTTACTAGCGCTCTGACAAGTGTCGAACATGGCATCGCCACCCACGGCAGCAAAGGTCTCATAAGATGAGATGCCGTCACCCGAGAAGAAGACTCGCACCGCGCCGCGATTCGCGTTCTTTTGGGTAAGCAGATCCACCAGCTCTGCAACCTCGTGCGGCTAAGAGATGGCTTCTCAGCAGCTCAGCAGTGTCTACAGCAGTCGCAGATGCTTGAAGCTCTGTGGATCCAAGAGGCAAAGTCGTTCCAGACGGCATCCATTTCGCTGACGATTTGTCCCTGACCAGGCTCGCCTCTCGAGCAGAGGCCGAGGTTCTCAAAAGGGCCAAGGCAAGGAAAGACATTTAGGGATTGACCGGGTCTGGGTCTCTCTCCGGGCCGAAGTCGCCTGCTTCGCAGCAGAAGGCTTGGAGAGCGAAGTAGGAGCGGAGGGCGGTGATTTCTGTAGGACCTGGCGCCAGACCCATCGCAACTCGCTCTTTGTGACATTCTGAGACGCGCCTTCCGCAGTCTCCGCAGTAGACTCCTGTCTCATGATGTCTCACACAACTCAACACAACGCGAGCATGCAAAGCAGAGCATAGACTGCGGCGAAGACCGCTCAAGACCCTGCCTGTTCAGGCACCTCGTCACAGATGCCGCAAGTCGCCTTGCAGAAATCCTGTGTCGAGCCGCTACACGTGGCATGAAGAGTGAGTAGAAGACAGAAAAATGAATAAGAATGAAGTAATGAAATATCGCTGCAGCATGGACTGCATCCCCGCAGCATCCTGCATGAAGACCTCGTGCGCAGCACCTGCGAAAAAGAGCAAGACCACGGGGAAGCTTCCCCTTCAAAGTGGTGAAAGCTCGTGCCTGCCTGGAAGGCAGTGCCCCGCATCCTTCCATTTGGCGCAATCCGGAACACCGTCGCCACAAGTCTTGGATCCAACAAGCTTCACCTGCCCGGTTCTGGCTCGTCACCGAAAAGAGCAGCCTTGGGCAGAGCTCACAGCTTTCTCTCCGTGTCTCCGTGCCTCGTCGTTCGCCAAACCTTCAGGCCAAACGGCTTCGGTCAATCGCTCCTCCACAGGACGGGGCCGTGACGCCGTCTTGCAACCTGCTCTGTTCCTGTTTGCAGCTCTTGTGAGCTTGATTCGTTTGATGCCTGTTGAGCCAATGACACCGCCACCGGCAGCAAGGAAGCCGTGCCGGTCCCGTTGAAGTAGATTCCTTGCATGGGGAGCACCCGACTAGCGCTTGAAAATTGCGATGGATAGTGGTTCCCAAATGCGCCAGGAGTCTAGCATCCACTCCGTCGGGCACGGAGAAGGGGTACATCACGTTCACCATGGAGATTCCGGGATCGCAGTGGTGCTTGAAGCGCCTCCCAAAAGGCCAAGTAAACAGATGAAAAGAGTAAAAACAAAGAAAGGGCCGTCCTTGACCTCGAGACCTCGACCTCCTCTTCGCGTCCAAGGCGCGGCTCGGCGGTTTCGCAGAGCTTGCGGAAGGGCTCCATGGACCTCACCTCCTTCTCGATGCTCCTAGAAGAAGACATGCAGAGAGAGGAGGGGACCAGGAGGCTCCCCCAGCTGATGCTCCGCTGAGGCTCCTCATGTATTCGAGCGTGGAGGCGCTCAAGACGTTGCCTTCGAAGGCAAACGCGCACGATCTAAAGTCGTGCTTTGCTTCGTGCTTTGGAGAGACTTCTTTTGGCTGCCAGGGGGCCATCATCTCGCCGAACATATGTTAGCTCAAAGCGATATGGCTTGTACCTTCGCGCACTGTAGAGTGAAGTCTCAGCAGCATTCGGCGCCCTCGGCGATCTGTGGCAAGGGGCAGTTTCAGTCTCGACTGCAACTTTCGGCCAGGTTGGACGGGTTCGCCGTCCTGCAAACACGCCAGTTAAAACCTCTATGAATGCCAATTCTTGTTCACTGTACAGTTAGTCGTTTCTATGCTCAGTTTAGTTCATCGATGGAGACAGTGTCAAGGGCCGTCTCAGGCCTCCGCGGTGAGCCCCAGCTCTGAGGCATTCCGCTCCGGAGTGCTCCACAGGCGCGGGCCGCGCCCGGCGGGGGCTCCTGCTTCGTGCAGGATGTCCTTTCGGTCCCAGTTTCAAGCAGAGGAAGTCCTGGTGACAGACGCCGGCCCTGACGTTCTCTGCGAGCATCAAGAATCGCCTGCACAGCCGCAGCAGTCGCAGCAACGCAATCCACCGGGTCAAAAAGCAACCACTGGCCTGCAGAATTGCGTCGTAGTTCAACGATGCAGCGCTGTCAGATTCCATGAGAGAATCCTCACTTGAAGCAGCACGCTAACGGCCGGTAATTTGTCGACGGCAACATTGCAGTACAAACGCGCTTGTAGGATGCAAGCAAGGCACGAAGTTTGTGTTTAGACTGATGGGGGCACTCACGACGCCAATACCAATCAGGGCAAAGACGGCGAGGAGGGTGCTCAAGTAAACAAGGCAGGGACAGCGGAGCACCCAGCGCCAGGGAATCCTGTGCCGCTCATACAAAACTGATGTAGTACAGTATTAGACTCTGCTCTGCTCGTGCGTCCATGCAGTTGCAGGGCTGCCGGAAAGAGCAGGATTTTCTGGTGCTCTAAGCTGGACGAATTCGACAGCTCTGAGGCTGCAACGCGACCCGGTGCTTCCGCAAAGAAACCCACAAAGAGCCTGATGGCAGAATTCTACGCCCGCAGAGGGGACCACAGTGCAGATTCTGGTACTGAGCGCTTTGAGACCGGCACGGTCTGCATCGATATGCTCCTGAGCCGAGGTGCGCGCTCTCTGCGTCAGTGCAACTGCGAGCTTTAAAGCGTATGCACCAAACAACATGCAGCAGGTACAGTAAAAGCGAAACACGAGCATATCAACATGCACGCACACCCAAACACACACAAAGGCCGGCCATCCATCCATCCATCCATCCATCCATCCATGCCAGCATGGCGACGTGGTTAAATAGTTGACTACATGCTTACATGCCCACATGCATGCATACGAATCACACAAACATACGTGCATACATGCGTACAAACCTACCAGTATACGTCACATACGTACATACACATTGAACACACGGCCGACCTTTGTTTCTTTGAACTGAAGATGTATTTGAGTCTCCTGCAGTTCTGAGTTATCTGTCCGTCACTCTCTCTCGATCATATCTCTACCTCTCCATCTATCTGTGTTTATCTGTCAATCGCTACCGGTCTCTACCTATCTACAGCACCGGCACTGCCTAAGAAATCATTGGTTCAAGTCGGGCAGCCGTGGCAAACAAATTATTCAAACTGCACGAAAAAAGAATTCCAGGATACCCTGACCTCGGCGTGCCAATGTCTTGCTTTGCTCTTCTCGATTTGTCTTCGCTTTTGTTCTTCGCTTCAAAAGCACCGAATCAAGGAACTGGAGGCTGGATTTAGGGGCGACGATGCTTTGATACTTGGAATCAAGAGCCACCTAAATCCGAAACGCAGGGGCTCGATGTCCTTAGTGGGCTGTTAGTTCTGGGATTGTCCAGTCAGGGCTTATACAGGCTTCAACTCTTCGGAGGGCTTTATGTATATATGGCTCAATCAAGGCCTGATAAGATCGAAAGCCGATGTCAAGGTATCGACTGTGTGCCGGTTCTACCGATCTATCGATTCGTCTGCCTGTCGATCTTCTAAAAATGTCTATCTATCTGTTTTTATTGATCTGTTCACTTGCTCCTGTGTGCATTATCGTAAGCAAGCATGCAGCGAAGAATAGCATCTAGAGGCTCCTGCAACGCCTTCTTTATCAAGTCAGCGTTGCGACCCCCTCGGAGCCGGATCTCGTTCTCCCCGTAGCCGACGCTTTGGAGCAGACTGCCCTTCCAGGGCCAGGGCACTACATCCGAGCTGTTTTGGCAAGGGCCCATGGCAGGGCCCACTGGCAGCCTTCTCCCAGCTGTCATCTCCAATGATGACCTGATTTTTCACAAAGGCCCCTCCTTTGGCAGCTCCTTGGCTCCTCTCTTCTCTCGTGGCCTCCCGCGTGACGATGGGCTTCTTCTGCGACCAGTCGATGCTGTTCGTGAGCAAAAACAGCTCATCAGCGCTGGCACGAACGCCTGACAAAAAGCTGAGAACGAAACGAATGCTGTGAACCCTTACTCCCCTAACGTGGCGGCCCTCGGGCCCAGATGGAGCCAGGGCCCCTTCTACTTTGAGATCTGCGACAGGAAGCACCTGAGGGGGCTTGGGAGCCACGTTTGCAGCAGCAGCAGCAGCCTGCGGAACGGCCCGATGGGCCGGCTGCTTCCTGAGATCAAGGCGCGATTCCGATAAGACAGATCAGAGATAACCATCAAGATCATCAACCCACAGGTCACAATGAGCAAAAATGACAGTGGTACATTATCATGCATATAAGACCACTCTTCAGAATGATTGTTAAGAGCAACAGCGATAGCAATCATGGTCTACCAATGGGAATCTTGGAACAGCAGCCATAATGCTGGTGATTGCTGATGTCTTCAACCCCAAAACCCGTAACAAATGGAAGGGGAGAAGGGAGCTCCGGGGGTCTCTTTTTGCTCTCGCGCCTCTTCCGGCTCGAAGGGCTCCAAGTCGGCCATCCATCCGCAAGGGAAGCGCTGTTTCTGACACCCGACCTTGCGTCCTTCTATTTAGACTCTTCGCGCGTGGGGGGGGGGGGGTGTATGGTAGGGCTTGGGGCTTGGGAGGCGCTTTTGGCGTTTTTGTCAGCAATTCAAAGCTGTACCCCTGATGCAACTCTTGTTAGTTGTTGCACTTCCAGGATTCTTAGCTGAATGCTTTGGCTCACGGTGCATAGCTGTCTCCAGAGTGGCGATGCCAACGACAGCGGCGGACAGTACTGTACTGGTAAACCTCCCTGGATTCTTTATGCTCAGCTGCAATGCCTGACACTGAAAAATGAACCTGTAAAGGAGCTCCCAAGAATGTCAAGATGGGCAGAACTGAACACGTCCGCGCCTGCAAAGCTGCCGCAACCTGCAGGAAAGGGAACACGGCCGAAGACGGTGCGAGCCTGAGCCTACAAGGTGTCTCGGGCTTGGCTTTGCCCTTACTGACTTTCCAATCAGAAACAACAGACGCACTTGGTCGGACCTCTCTGTGTATGCAGCGCTGTGCTGCTGTGCCTTTTCTCCAACGTCCGTCAGGTCGACTTTCAGGTGGACAAAGAGGTGGCCTTCGTATGCTGGGAAGAAAGGGGAGCGGTCACTCCCCACATGTTCTCAGGCGAGCGCCACGGAGCCATGGCTTGCCCAGCTGCGGCATCCCGTAGCCCAGCAGGGCATGCTGCATGAAGCAATCGTTTAGAATCTCTCGCACACTTACAAACTCCACAACAATGAAGCATCGCGCAGGCGCTGCCTGCATTTGCTTGGCCTGGGGGCGCACGAACAGGATGGATCCGCGAGACCTTGCTCAAGTGCTATGACAATGTCTCGCTGGTGAGCAACATTTAGGAGCTGTGCGCCCTCCTGTGCTTCAGCAGCATCGACCGATCCTGCCGCTCGCAATGTAGCGATTGCAACGACACTTCCCTTCACGGACACCTGTTTGAGGTTCTGCAAGCGTAGAAGGCTGTCTCTACAATTCAGGAGTATTGCTTGGTTGGTGCACCAGTGCGTCCCGCACATGGTAAGTATGCAAATCGGCTTTGCCTATTGAATTAGTCCCGTCGTACATCGGCAAAGAAGTAGCGCATGTCTAACTCTAGCCGGAGCTAGACCTGCTTGGATGCGACTGTCAAGTTCTTTCTGAATCTCCGAATACTCGAGCTGCAATCGCTGGCCGACGCGCTTCCGATTGAGCCGCTCCTGCGCGCGGAAGTAAGCTTTGTCTTCCCAGTAAGTGAAGCCGGCCCAGCCATGCCGTCGGCAGATTTCCTGGGACGAGGCAAAGGACAACCTAGGGCCCAACGGATTTCTGCAAACGCAGAGCACAGCACAGATTCCGGTAGAAAGGGCAGCGCTTTGCAGGACTCCAGGTCACCCGTCTTGGCTGTGCCTGCATCCTGCCACTAAACGGAGCGAGAGAGACAGAGAGAGAGCGAGAGTCGCGAGAAGAGAGAGAGAGAGAGAGAGAGAGAGACAGAGAGAGAGAGAGAGAGAGAGATCGAGAGAGAGAGAGCGCGAGAGAGAGAGAGAGAGGGAGAGCGAGAGAGAGAGCGAAGGAAAGAGCGAAGGAGAGAGAGAAGCAGAGAGAGAAAGAGAGAGAGAGAGAGAGAGAGAAAGAAAGAGAGAGAGAGAGAGAGAGAGAGAAAGAGAGAGAGAGAGAGGGAGAGCGAGAGAGAGAGAGAGCGAAGGAGAGAGCGAAGGAGAGAGAGAAGCAGAGAGAGAAAGAGAGAGAGAGAGAGAGAGAGAGAGAAAGAGAGAGAGAGAGAGAAAGAGAGAGAGAGAGAGAGAGGGGAAGAGAGGAAGAGAGAGAGAGAGAGAACAAAAAAAGAGGAGAGCGAGGCCACGGACCCACCTGGCCAGGAAAGGCGTCCGAGTCGTCGAAGCGGCTCCAAGGCCCCTCGTGAACAATCGCAAGCTTCGGGGCTGAAGAGGCGGCACAGAGCAAAAAATCAGATGAAGTGCTACATATGGATAATGCAGGATCAACAAACCTTAACACAACAAACAGCATCAGGGCGGGAGAAACAGAGCATCTTGGAGGCAGGGGGGAAGCAAGAGTGGGACCCGGCGCCCACCTCTTCGCTGCACTTGGGCACCAGGGTCGCCCCGGGCTTGGAGCGAACAAGTAGCCTCCAACGTCAGAGGATCCGAGTTGCTCCGACTTTCACATCACTCGGCCTACGCCCATCGAGATGCTCGATCACCAGCTCGCAGCCCAAGAGCGCCTATGACAGACACGGACAGATGCTTGACTACAAAAGAAGAAGCACCACCCCCGACGTGACGAGCTGCAAAATCCCGCGCCCGCGCCTCTCTCAAGCTGATACTCTGCTGGATGAACCTGAGTCCGCTGCAATGAGCATGGCTACATCTGATCTACATCTGTAAAATGTAAACTGTTCTGTTCCCCTTTGGAAGTTATTGTTGCCTGGCGCTTTCTCTCAGCACTTCGCAAGTTACAGCCCTGGCGATCCCAGGTCTTGTGCTCCATCTCCTGGCAAAGGCTCCCGCCGATTGGGCTTCGAATTACCTGCAGCTGACTAGCTCTGGGCAGATCGTGGGCAAACCTGAAGAACGAAGACGACGTCCCCTCCTCCGCAGACCTGTGCAGCACTCAGGCAGGCGTAGCCAAACTGCTGAAGCCCTCGGCACGTCCGAAAGGCAGGCGAGTCGGCAAAAGCATGCGTGCTCTGTCACTTGCGTTTCTTTATGATTTCGCATGAGAGCATGAGCATGTTCACGACAACCTATAAGCAGTTGGCCTTGTCCTTGAAAGTTACTCGGTGACCGTCTGGAGCACCACAAGGAATCTTCACATCGTAAACATCCTGCCATGTTTATGCTTCATGTCGGGCAGGCAGTCTCAAAAGCAAGGAACGTGCCTGCCACAGTTTCTTCGCAATCCTTTTCAGCTGCTCAGCTTGAACACGCACCTCAAGTCCCGAAATTTGCAGCGAGAACACGATGGCACGCAAGAGCCAATTCGCAGATCAACAACATTGGGATGATGACACGTCTCGTAGCTCCACAGTAAAGCTGGTCCAAAGACACCTGGTAAGCTCGCAGCGAGTACAAACGCTGAGCCGTGTGCCATGCTTACAACTGCCGACAGCTGCCAAGAACCGTCCCTTCAACAAGCTTTGCTGCCGAACCCACCGAGACTCCCACAGGCAACGGCAGCACGACATCCGAACTGTGCGCATCCGGCCTGCGTCTCGCTGTGTACTCGGTGGTGGAACCGCTTAGTGACACTTAGCACTTGCTCCAGGAAAGTATCTGCTTAGCAGACCTCGATATTCCTTTTCATTCAACATGGCGTAGCCAGGCGTAGGTGGATGTAGCCGGCTCGAAAAGGTCAAACTATGTCGTTTGTCAAGCTGTTCTGGGAACCTGTTGCGACACAGACACTGCGACTGAGCACTGCGGATGCTGCAAGCACGTGTCCCACGGGACGTAGCTAGCTACGTAGCTGTGCATGGGAAACTTCAGCATTTTGTAAGTTTAGGACTGCATGTGAGATACATATGACACCCGGCCTCAACATCTCCAATCTTGGGATCTGCGGTGACGGCATTGGCGAAGGCGCCGTCGGCGTTGGCGCAGTGCAAGGCGGCACAAACTCAGCCTGCGCATCCCACACCAGCGGCAACCACGACTGGTTGCTCAGCAACAATGCACAAATCGGCTTGATGGTGTTTGTTGCATGATGCGTGGAACTCTGGGGATTTTCGTTGGATTTTGTATGGAATTTGCAAATTTGCAAAATTAAACTGGTAAGACATCAGCAGCAGGGAAACAATCACTCCTTCACACCGGCAGCTGGAACACCACGGCCGCACTCCATGCTTGTTGAGCCCGCGCAATCTTGATGTTACAACTTTTGCTGCCGCAGCTGCCATCTCGGAAACTTTGGTGGCTGGAACCATCCCACTGCATTTACATGGCTTGAGTTGTCCCACGCTACTGGTCACCCCGGGCCAAATGGCAGGCGACGGCAAGTACAGTCTTCACAACCTTACGCACGTCTCCTAATGATGCTCTAGTGAGCCTCGGATCCAACCGTTCAGATTGTAAAGAACATCCACTCCACCACATGGGAACATGTCACGCTACTGCAGACAAGCTCTGATCTCTGCATGCTGAGTGAAGGCTGAGTCATGCTGGTCATGCTGAGTCTACGCCGCCAACCATTCCAACCAGTATCTCTCTCAGTCGAGACCCACGTTCTTTCTCTCGCGGGGCAGTTCGCCAGTGCCAGTTTCAGAAAGCCTTGAGACAACAAGCGTGTCACGATTCCGTGCTCAAGGCCTTTAGTCCACTCCTGTCATAGAAGCAATGACAAACTCCTGCGGGTTGACAATCGAGTCGTAGATCAAGTAGCGAATGTTGGCAATCAGCACGGGAATGATCAGGAAGTATGGACCTTCGCACATGCCCAATCAGAACTTGACTCCACCAAGACAAGAACAACTTGCTAGTTTGGAACTGCTACAATCTGCCCCACCCCCCCGCAAAACAAGTTGACCTTGAAAAAACCTGAAGAGTGGGCCGGCCTGCCAGGGGGTCCGGGGAAGAGGCCGCGGCCGTTACGGCCCGTACCCCCCCCAACAAATTAAAACGGTCCGGCCCAAAAAGTTGTCTTTAAACAGATCCCGAAAACAGACCCCAAACAAGGTATGGGTACCTGATTAGGCCGGCAAACTTATCTCTATTAGAGGCCCCGAATGTTAAAGCGGGTCCAACATTTCTGTGGTGAAAACCTGTGCGGTCGCGATTATTACGACTACTAGTGTTAGTGTTGTTGTTGTTGTTGTTGTTGTTGTTGTTGTTGTTGTTGCTGTTATTGTTCTCCTTCTTTAACTGATGTATGGCATTAGTGTCGTTGGATTTGTTGTAGTATGATTCTCATTATCATTGTCAGTAATGCCAATATTGACAATGATGTTTTCTTGTTCTTATCGCTATTGCTCTTATTGCTTTTTTGTTGCTTTAACCGCATGCGTTGCTGTTGCTGCTGCAGTCGCTGTCGCTGTCGTTGTCGTGGTCGTTGTCGCCGTTGTTGTTGAAGCTACTGTGTTTTTTTTGATGTTGTTGTTGCGGTTGTTGCGGCTGTTGCGAAGGTTGCTGTTTTTGCTGTTGTTGTATAGCGCGTGCTGTTGTTACGTGTTCGCGCCCGCCTGCTTCAATGTGGGGCTTTTGCTAGTGCTGTGAGTATTGTTGTTTCTATTGCTGCTGTTACTGCTGTTACGGTTGATATCGGCCCGGTTGTTGTTGTTGTTGGAGTTACTGTTGTTGTTCTTGTTCTTGTTGTGCATGTCGTCGTCGTCGCCGTCGTGATTCTAGTTAAATGACTGCCGTTGCAATTGCTATGGTGATTACTCGTTGTTGCTATTCCGATTGTTACTGCTGCTGTTATTGCGATCATGTTAATTATGCTGTTATTGTTATTGCTTTTTATTGCCAATGCTGTTGTTACGGTCATTACTGTCGTGTTATGTTTAAGTGCTACTGCTATGAATGTTATCATTATCATTGCTGTTATGACTGTTGTCAGTGCTGTTATCAGTGCCGGGAACTATGCATGTACACTGTACTAGTAGTAGCAGTAGTAGTAGTGGTGGTGGTGGTGGTGCTGGTCGTGGTCGTGGTCGTGGTGGTGGTAGTGGGCCTTATGCGCACTAAACTACCTGCCCACAGTATGTGCACGCGGCTCAAGCGATCGGATTTAGAGATCGTGTTGAGGGGCGTTCAAGAGTAGACGCAAGTCCCGAACGACAGCCGATTGAATATTTCTATGTTTTTGGGTGTATCAATTGCTGACATCAACGAGAAGATGCGCTATGAAAGTTGCAAGTCATTGAGCACTTAAAAAGCATAGTTAGATATCACATTCCTGGGGGCTATAGGTGTTGGAAGAAGGGGAGGTGCCGAAGGAGCTTCCGAATCCCATTGAGCGGAGCCGGAGGTCAGAGCCTCTGTCACGCCTTTCACTGACGGGGCCTAAGCCTAAAGGCCTTCAGGCGTCATGCAGTGGACGCCTGTGTCATCCTGCCATCCATGACGTTACACAACAGACGCACCACTTGTAAACTGGAATCCAAGCACGTTGGTTGGAATCTGCATGGATCTTCGGCAATCCTGGTGATGGTGAAGATGTGCTGCGACACGAAACTCTGAAGGCCTTACGCGCAACCTTTGAACAGTGGCTCCTGAAAACATCTCACACAAAGCTGAGCGCATCACTGGACTCGCAAATGGACCAGCCCTTAGTGGTGCCAACAGCAAGTAAAGCTGGTGACCAGGTTCTCGTTTCTGGGCTGAGGTGCGGGCACTGGGCCCACCCCTGTAAGCATTCCATGTGGCGCCGCTACTGCTTGGGTGCACCGACTTTCCACGCAATCCTTTTGACTCGCACACCCAGGGCAGCAATGGCAGCGCGACCAAGTTGTTATCGCAAGAACTGACCTGGTTTATACAGTTTATACGTACAAGGGATTACCAAATCAAGACTGGCTCGATGGCTCCGAAGCGCTGGCAGTGGCATCTCGGCACATTTTTTTCCGCAGAAAGCTGCTTCGATCTCGTCACTCAGATCGGGATGGCATGTTGATGCCCGCTTGCGGTTCCTCTCTTCCATATCTTTACTCTTCATACTTCAGTCTACTCAGACTCTACTCACATACCCCGGTTCGCTCGCCAGCAGCGACCTGCTGCAGAACATGGTCTCACCCACGCAAGAGCAAGAAGATCGCGCAAGCCTTGGAAGATCGATCCGCACCTTCAGCCTGTAAAAGGATGTGGCCTGCGGCCGTGTCCCAAAAACTCACCATGAAAGAAAATGCCCGGTGCACTTACGGCAAGGCCCGACAAGCCTTGTTCTGCAGCTTGCCCTGGCTCATGGCCACTGTTCAAAATACTGAGGAAAAGCGGCAGGAAGGAACTGTAAACCACCGCGTTGGCCTGACGCCATCGTTGCAGGAAACAAGCGACTAGTTTGCAGTGAGCAAAAACAAGATGGCGCAGGATTGAACGGCGAACTGCACTAGGAGCTGACCCACAAAGCTGCCATGCCAGAGCAGGAAGTGTCCTGCACAGCATTCAGAATGCACCTGCGCGCTGAAATTGACGTGCCTGCTGGCTGCTGGCAACCTAGGTCCTAGAACAGTACAACAGCAAGTGCATGCACCACTCCCGCTGAAACCAGAGCAAGGGCATGAGACATCCCAGGCCAATACAAAACTGCACGTTCTGCGCAAAGGTCACCAGGCGCTTCCACGGCCTTGCAGGCATAGAAGGCACCAGGAGATCTGCGCTGCGTCCGCGCTCCAAACTGCCCAAACCCAAACCCTAATCCCACGTAGGTAGGAACGCCTATGGTGTTGAAGCTGCCAACAACTCTTAGGCGCGGACGTTGGAAGCCCAAGGCCCTGGCATGCGCAAAAAAAAGACACAGCTCCGACCGTGGTGTATGCGGTCTGCACCAAGCCTTGACAGTAGATAGGGCGTTGCGCATGTGACATCGCGCGAATCCGCGAGAGCATGATGTGAGCAGTCCGCACTATGCCAGCGCCCGAGATTATCTTCCGAAGCATTCTGACGCGAGATTGAAAACAAAAACATTGGGCTTTGCGTGGGAAGTATAGCTCCCTCCTCAAGTATTTTGGCACAAGCCCTTGTCTTGGCTCAGAATCTAGGACTTTGCCATAAAGTAATATGAGCACAGGTTCTCACAGGTTTGGCTCCTTGCTTGGCGTGAACAACCCCTCTCAAAACGAGTGGAGGTACGCGCGAGCGAAGGCACCGCGTGCAAGCGCCTCACGAACCTTAACTTGGAACATTACCCCGGCGGCGATCCGCAGTGTGTTGGAGGCCTTGGAGCACGAGAGTCCCAAAGGCGCCACTCCTGAGGGGCAATCCAACACAAGATACATGGCGCCCAAATTTAATTTCACAAAGACTCCGGGCACACCACCCTCAGTTGAGGGCCCTATAGGCCCTATAGGTTCAACAACGGGGAGAAAAGGGTGGACAAGCGCATAGGGGCACCGTGAGAGGGAGGAGCTGACCCCAAGCCACGACTGAAACCGCTCCAGGGCCTAGGGCCGATCCACACTGTCATGCAGACCTGGAGCGGGGTGCAACGCACCATGAGGCGTTTGAACACCATAAAACCATCTCCATGCAATCCAGCCATGTACCACGTACCACGTTTCGTGCTGCTTGCGCTGGGCCTCCGACACAGAATGATGACGTATTCTGTGGCGTGTGTTTGGGCGTTCGAACCCAAAGCTGACATCGCTTGCCAGCTTGGGGTACGTCGTTCATGTTGACAAGACAACCCGGAAACTCACCGGCTGACTGCTCACATGAGCTTCGATACGACCATGCGAGTCATGTGAGAGGAGATACGTTTACACCCAAACTGGCATAGGGTCAGAAACCTCACAGAGCAAAGTCACATTGCCAAGCATCTACAACCCTCCGCGGCCTTCATGAAGAAGTATGGGTAAACAGCACAGTGGGCGCAAGTGTTAAGCATCACGCCTTCAAAATCACGGGCATGCCAGGTATTGCCAAATCGGGAGCGTCCAACGGCCTATGAAGAACAGCGACACATTGTACTCCGAGCAACTCCAGACCATGACCTGAAGGTAACGGCATCTGCCAAGCTTGGGCCTTGACATGGGCACGGCTCGGGACTACACAGGCACCGAGCTGGTGGTAAACATGGATCGCCAGATGTGGCAACCTGGAACCGAGCTCAGGGGGAGTTGGAGATACTGCAGTGAGAAGTTGTGATTTGGGGGTTAACGGTTTGCGATGCCCTTTGGATTTTTTCAAGGCCTCGCCCCCTTGGCAATCGTCAAGACAGTGTCCAACATCTCGACGTATTTGGTAATCTCAGCATATGTGTCTGCACGCATTCCTGCAAGGCCATGGTAGCTGAGCCCCAAGCGTAAAACAACCATCCCCAGAAACACAATGGACCTTGACACACGGGCTTCAGATTGCGGTGGTTAGCTCCCCAACTCTGACGAGGCATGTCTCCCGAGAGACCTAAGAGACCTTGGGTCTAGGCCTGTCGATGGCCGCCCATTCGCTTCGCAGAACCTGCGTGGCGTGTCAACACGGAAACTGTCTCCGCGCACCATGGCCTGAGAGCCTGAGGGTGTCTGAGGAGTCCGCAGCCAATGCCACGTCTTGTCTCGGCAGACCTTGTCAGCATTCTGAACCAATAGGCCCCGGATCTTCACACGCAGCTACTTAGAAACCTGTGAGTCGGCGCTGGAGGATGCCGGAAGTGTCTCCGGGAACATAGCAAGCGCAAGCGCAAGCAGCGTTAATGTAGTGTTGCAAACCAGCACACATCACGTTCAATGCCGCTAGGTGCCCAGCACGCAAAACAACTTCTGTTAAACAGCCCGCCAGCATGACCAACGATGCCACGCCTGACGAAATCTTTCCCCGCAGCGAACAAGAAGCGAATGACGCAACCTTGCCGTGGACATGGAGTAAGGGGCAGGCTGAGACACGCATTGTGGAATAAGAGAATCCTGCTCAAGTTGAACTTCAAGTCCTGAGCTCCACAAGTCACCAAGTCACGACCTTCCTGCTTCTAACCTGCACTGAGTGCCCGGCTGCCTTCCGCAGCAGCACGACAGCGGAGAGGTACAACACGCCTGATTCTAGAGTGGTTCAGCGATTGGTCTTCCAATGGTGGTTTGCCAAGTTTTGCAAAGTTCAACAAGATAGGTTCCAGGCCCATGATGAAAGGGGTGCCAACCCAAGACAGCGGCGCATCTTTCCAC
>CAJNDT010006214.1:100000-214549 GCA_905221615.1 Symbiodinium sp. CCMP2592
TGTCTCTTCATAGGAGTCATGCCAATCCATGTCCACCGCGTGAGCAAGGCTGGAAACGTAGTCGTTCAATGACTTCTTCACACCCTCCACGTCCAAGAGCTTGGTCTCCGTCTCTGAGAGTTTCCTTGCTCCTTGGGCCTCCTTCTTCAGGCGCTTGGCCACGTTGCCTGGGGTGTCTTTGTTGGCTTTGCGCTTCACGGGCACCACGACCTCCTCCGGCACAGGCCTGCCGCTGAACAAAGCTGCCAGCACGGGGGATTGGCCAACTGCAAGCTCACGAGCCTGCCGGAAGTGGACTTGATTGCCGCAGTGCCAGGCCAACAGATCTTTCTCGGACAGAGGAGGCGCTGTCACGCAACGAATGGTCTTGGCATTGCCTACCGGACTCTCAACCGTCTGCAGGCTGCCACCATTGCTTTTCATATAACAAGACAGCGCCTTCTTCAAGGTCAACACAAGCTCAACTTCTTCGTGAAGCGCATGGCTTTCCATGGAAAGCACGTCTTCAAACTTCAACTGGAAGGAGTACAAGGGGGAGTGCAATCTGGCCAAGGACACGATCCAGAATGTCGGGGCGAAGTCCTCCCTGTCCCCCCTTGCAATCCTTTGTTTCCTCAAGATCTTGGCGACGTTTTGAGGAGAACGATCGATCTCCAGCACTTCGAAGGCAAAGCGCTTGTTGCCAAACATGATCTTCCCACACAGAAAAGTCTCATTGCGCGGAACTTTCTGTGGCCGAGTGCCCAAGAGCGGATCCGCTTCGATCTGCACCGCCGGCCCAGAAGCACCCGAGCGCCACTTGCGACGTCCGATCTGCAACTCGCTCACATTGAACTGCACTGGCGCCGGCGCATTCTCTTTCGGCCGCGGCATGGATACGTCCGACAAAGGCGCGTTGGGAGGACCAGGAGCTTGATTTATGCACGGCTTCAAAGACGAGACATCATGACGCTTATGCCACCACCTCGCGCTGAAGAAGACTGGCTCGAGGGACACGCCTCGGGGTCTGACGTCGGCTTGAAACCCAGCATCCTTGGACTCCAACGCTACAGTATCACCTCCTGTGAAGCCTTAGCAAAGGTCCTTAGTTCAGCACCAGCCCTCCAGGAGCAGCACGTCGCAAGGTGTCTTTGCAGGCTTCCACATCGCTTGCGGAACCTGCCCAGTACGCTGCAACGCACCGTAGACAGTGACTCAGACTCGGCAGTATGACTCTCTGACGGGTGGCTGCATGAAATGGAGAGGCCTCGCCATGCCGCACAAAGATCTGCCATGATAGGCCTAACTTAGCCTTGTAGCGCAGAGTCTCAGAGCCCTCATGAGATCCTCATGAGCCAACACTGTCCGCCTGATCACCACGGCCAGAATCTGCGGATTTGTCATACCGGGGCAAGAAGACCTCGAGTGGGTGTGAAAGCATTCCACGGGGTCGTCCCTAGGCAGCCGTAGTTGGTTCGAAGAATCGGATGATTGAAACATCTTGGAGGCCTTAAACGGTGGGATCAGTCCTTATATGAGGGCCTTTTGGGGGGACCTTCAGAGCCCGGCTTCATCACCAGCCGCTTTGGGGAGCTGCGAAGGGCGAAGGGGTCGGAGCAACGGCTTTGGGGTCGCGGCCGAGCTCCGCGCCGCCTCGGCCTCGGTGCCTTGGCGGCGGCGGCTCCTCTTCTTGAGCGCCTGAGGAGCAGAGGCGGAGGAGAGGAGAGCCAAAGGAGAGCCAAAGGGGAGCACCAAAGGGGAGCACCAAAGGGGAGCAGAAAGCAGAGGCCGAAGCTCAGAGGTTACAAGATTTACAAGATGTTACAAGTATCACAGCTGCACTGCTCTGCCCATGGGGTCTGCTGGCCTTCAGGGTTCGGGTGCCCAGTTGCACGTCGTGAGTCCCCGCATTCCCCCGAGTCCTTGGGAAAATCGGCTGAACTCCACAGGCTGCTCCCAAAGTTGCGCCGCCGCGAAACTCAGTCGTTGACTGCAGCAGAGGATTCCCCGAGTGGAGCTCCGACACCGCCTGTAGCTACGCCAACAAGCAACGAGTAGACGCGGCTTTAAAGAACACTTAGACTTGCCTCCTGCCAACTGGCAGGGAGGTAGAAGTCGTCGATCGAAAGCGACTGCGAAAGCAGGCGCCGGTCTTTTCGACGGAGCAAAAGGCTCATGTTCTGGCTTCAAGGATATTTCATCATGCAGCCTGAGCTGCGAGCTGCGCTCAAGCTTAACCTTTGGAATATATAGACAGGCCTCGCAGCTGAGGCCGTCCGAACGGAACAGCTCTTCAAGCAGCGTGACCATGGTGGTCTTCCCACAGCCTTGAGGCCTCTGCATCGCCACACCACAGTATACAGGCTCGTCATCTGGAGGCTTTTCTTCGGGCTCCTGCTTCGATCCGGGGCTCCCCGCGCCGAAAGGCCAAAGCAGATCGCTTCTGCCGGGTCGCCCCTCCAGGTGCTGCCACAGATATGGCCAAGAGAAGCAGTTACGAGTACACTACTTGGGGGCCTGGGGGCCTGGGAGCAGCTTCGGATGCTTGGTCTTCCGAATCTCAGTCGCACTGCACGCAGCCCGTAGCTATGGGCAACGTCACGCACATTGGGGATCGAATACTTTGGAGTGAGTAGTGAATCATGTCGGCGGACTCGCCACGCAACAACAGCAGCAATGATTTTGGCTACCAGGAAGACGACGTGACTAGCTCTGACATGGACTGGCAGCCTCAATAGCGCAAACGCTTTGAAGTATATACCCATATGTGGCATGGACCTTTAGGGTCTATTTGGCAATCCTGCTGGGTTTTGTATTTAAACTGCAACAACACCACGGCGACAAGGACGACGACGACTCGGTTTAGCACGACGACGACTGGGTTCAGCACGACGACGACAAGGTTTGCCACGACGGTTACATCGGGAGGCCGAAGCGTGTACAGTGTAAAGGTCTCGACAGGAGTTTAACGGTCTAGGGTCTTAGCTCCTAACTATGGTTTACCGGGGTCAGTATACTATGGAAGATCTAAGGTTTGGAGTTTATGAGGATTTAGATGGTTTTACGCTCTCACAACTCGGACATGCCAGGCGACGTTCTCCGTGCTGGTTTTAGGGTCTATCACAATGTCCTCCCGTCCCTCTCGCGCCGGGAACCATCAACAATCTGTCTTGTGTATCTCTCGTCCTGTTTCTTTCTCTCATTCCCGTTCCTCTTCCTGCCTATCCACTCTGCCGTTTGTCAAGAAGACACAGAAATTGAAGTCATGACAGAGGAATAGGCATGAAGATGGACGAAGTGAACTCTTCATTCTCTCGTCTCTCCCTTCCCCCTTCCTTTGATTGATCCTTTTTCTGGTTCTTTTCTTGTCGCCTTCTGCTTTCAATGACAGGGGTAACACGAGGGAGGGGCAAAGGGACGACGTCAGTTCCTCTCGACGTGGTTCCTTTTTTCATTTCCTCTCGCGTTGTCTCGCTTCCGCCTCTCTCTCTCTCTCTCTCTCTCTCTTCTTCCGCCGGGCATGAGGGGCTGTTAAGACCCCTCGGCCACTAGGGCCCCCCCATATTTTGTGGGGACTTTGGAGGAGTGTGAAAAAGTTTTCGTGGTTGTTTGTCCCCCTGGTAGATCCTTATGCGATACAACAAGAGCTAGTTTAGTGAAACAACTTGGATCTTCCAGGTATCTGGACTACAGACCCTCGTCAGTTCTTGACTACGGCTACTGGCAATCCCCCGGTTTGTCTGCCAAACACGACGAAATGAGCACGAGCCACAAGTTGGGGGTATTGTCCTTGGCGTGTTTCGCCACTAACCTCGGGTTGGAATGTGAAGCAACAGCAAAGTATGAAAAGGATAAAAGCACATGAAGTTTCTTCCATTCCCCGGGTTATCCGTAGGTCGCAACAGTTCAGTGCCGCCTTTATGCAAGATGAAGCAACAGCCTGCAAAAACTATGACCGTAAGTAAAAGGTGCGGGCAAGGTTCCCCGGTTCAGGCTACACTGCACTATTCAACTTTGGCTCTGCCTAAGCGGCTCTTGGGAGCTCCCCGCGAATGTAACCAACAGCTGGAAGGTAGATAAGGTGTAGCATGACAGAATCACATCTCCCTTTACGACCGCTGTTTTCAGGCAGTGCTTACAAGTACATCTGTTTCCCCACGGGTCACAGTCCATCAACCACCCAAGAACCATCGCTGACTAGCAACGGGTAGACCAAGTCAAGGACTGCATGCTCCCTGGGTTAACTGTAAGCAAGGCAGTACAGGTGCATCGGCATCATCTTGGCGAATACATGACAAAACAACAGCTTGCAGAGTACGTGGTACTAGGGTAAAGAATTAAATAAAGCACTACGCCTGATGCTTCCTTTTTCTGGGATGCTCCACATCCGTATCGTGGTGCTACTTTGACTCGAGATTACTCGTGATGAACCAGGGAGGATCTCTCAGTCAAATATAACGCTGGGGCCCATGGAATAATACATAACACCCTCGTCCCCCCTAGTCCCCCGACAAATAAAGAACAGCCAGCTTCAGGTCCCCCTCACATGTCGCCGTGCATGTGCTCTGCTAGGACTCTGCGACGACGGTGGCTCGCATCAGAGGACGAACTGCGTGGTCTTCGTGTCCCCGCCCTCTCGGACTGCTCATTCCCCGCTCTCTCGGGCTGCTCATGCTTTCCGGAGTGAACCCATGGTACAGTGCCATGTTGCCCATGCCGTGGTGCCGGTCGAGTCGCCACCACTCCCCCGTTGTGTTTGGGAGGCCATGCTTTTCTTCCGGGATTCGTCGTGAAATCCCCCGGAGGAGCTGCATCGCTGCTTCTTGTACCTGGGGTAGTCGGGCCGCCGGCCAGCCACCAAGGTCCCCGGTCCATTCTCGCAGTTGGAGCGTTGCGATCTCCCATGCTTCTGGTCCATCTGGACGGTCCACGAGGTTAGAGTCGTGGCTCCCCGCTGCCATGTCAAGCACGTTCGCAGGGTGTGTGAGGCTTTCCCCGCATAGCAGCTTGTCCAACGCCTCTGTAACGGCAATGAGCTGCGCCCATTCCCCCGTTGTGGTGCTCCCGTCCAGGATCTGGTTGAGGATCTTGCGAAGCGGCTCCAGAATCGGCGGAAGCTGTATCCGCACAGCTATGTCCCCCGTTGGCAGCGTCGAGAACCATTGCATGAGGGCTACATGAGGCTCTACATGTCCATAGCTGACGCACGTTCCCCCGAGAGACATCTGTTGGCGAGCTATTTTCTGCAGTGCTGCGGTAGCCATGCAAGCTGCTTCATGTATGGTTCTAGGCTCTCTCTCTTTTTCTCGCTCTGTCTTCCTCTCTGCCGTGTCTCGCTCTCTCATCTCTTCTGTCCCCTCTTTCCTTGCTCTCTTGCTGGAAGGAATCGAAAACAGAAGCGAAGACATAAGATGGAGGAAGATGGTTGGGAGAAGGAAGGTGGATTCCTCCCTCACTCGGCTCTTTGACTTTCTTTAGCCTTGCCTTCTTTTCTCAGCTCCTATCTTTCTTCACAATTAGAAGGAGAAGCGACAAGAACGGAGAGCTCAGGGAGAGCAAGTGACACTGTTCCTCATAATCTCCTCCTTCCTCGTGTTCATTGCGTTGTCCATCTCCCCCTCGCTCTCTCTCTCTCTCTCTCTCTCTCTCTCTCTCTCTCTCTCTCTCTCTCTCTCTCTCTCTCTCTCCCTCCATCCTTTCCTCTCTACTTCTGCACATTTACTTTTCCACTTCTCTCGCCTACTACATTATGCTTGCTTTGATACTTATCTTTAACTTTCTCTCACTCTCTTTGTCCCATCGCTTGCTCCTCCTCCCTTCCCTGCCTCCTGTCCTTCTCCCCTTATCACTCAGAAGGAAGAAGGAAGACTCACAAGGAGAAAGACAAGGGAGTAAGAAAACAGACAAAAGAGACGGAGAGAGAATCCGAGAAAGGAGCCATAAGGGACGAAATACAGAAACAAAGAGAGAAAATAAGGGGGAAAGATAATCAAAAGAGAGACAGAAAGAGGAGGCGATGCATAAAGCAGCCGACAGTGCCTTGACCTCCAGGTCTATTCATTCTTTGTTCTTGTCCTATCACACTGTCTCATTGGTGATAAACCAGGTGTCGAGGGAGACAAGGAAGAAGTGTTCTCCTCTTCACTCACCTTGTGCCCTTCCTCTCCCACCGCTCGCCCGCTCTCCTTTCTTTGATTTTCTTGTCTGGCGGAAAAGTGGGAACCAGGAAGGAAAGTGGAGACGGGAAAGGACGAGATTGAGAAATGACAGAAAGAAGAGAGATACAGAGAGAGCGAGGGAGAGCTTCAAGCCCAGCAGAGGAAGAAGAGAGAGGAAGATAAGAGAAGGGGGCAAGGGGTGGCCAAAAGAAGCGTAAGCCAAAGCTACGTATTGAAAGGGCGGAAGCCCCATTCTCCTCTTCTTCCTCTTTGCTCTCTTGTTTTTCTCTTAGCGCAGGGCATGCATGGAGCTAGGAAAGGGAAGGGGTCAAAGCGGATGAGAGAAAGTAACGGAGAGAGCTGTTCTTCGTCCCTCTCACCTCCTCCTCTCATTCTTCTGATGCTTACTCATGTCAGAAGGGTCTGGAAAGGAGTGAAGGCTAGGGCATGGACTGAAGCGAGGCAACAGGTGAAAGTGGATAAGAGAAAGTCATAGACAGAGAGTGGGGGAAGTCGAGTGCGAAAGAAAGAGAAACGAGGAAGACTAGGAAGAAGGACACAGAAGAGGAAGCGAGAGAGTACCAGTGTTGCCGTATCTCAAAGGACTCCGGGCTTCGCGAGGGCTTTGAGGAGGCTTGTAGGCGCCTTCAGACACTTCCACAACTTTGTGGAGGCCACCAACTTCCTCCCTAAGGGAGCCTCCCGAGGACATGAACACCAAACCGAGTATAAAGAAAGCAGGGGGATGTAGAGAAGCAGCGTGTGGTAAGAAGGAGCAAGGAGAATCAGTTCGCGTCTCCTCCTCGTTTCCTTTTTGAATGACCAAAGGACAGAAAAGGATAAGAATGAAAGGCTCTGCGAAGACATAAGGAAAGAAGAGCAGACAACAGAAAGGAAGCGGTAAGATGCGGGAAGACGGTTCGGAGAAGAAAGGAGACTTCCTCCTTCGCTCGCCTCTCTTACTTCCTTGCCCTTCGCCTTCTTCCTCTTCTCTTACCCTATTCATCTTCATAAGGAAGGAGAAATGAAAGGAACGGAGAGTTCAGGCCATGCAAAGGGCACTCTTTCTCATCACCTCATCCATCCTCCTTTTCATTGTTCTCTCCAGATCCCTCTTTCTCTCTCCCTCCCTTCCCGTCTACTTCTGCACATTCCCTTTTCCGCTTCTCTCCGCCTATTATGTTCGCTTTGATAAAATCGCTTGCCCTATTCCTTCTCCTCCTGGATTTCCCGCCTCCCGTCCTTCTCCCGCTATCACCCAGAAGGAAGAAGGACGATTCACAAGAAAGAAGCGTAAGCCAAAGCTACGTAATGAAAGGGCGGAAGCCCCTGTCTCCTCTGTTCTTCCTCTTTTCTCTCTGGTTTTTCTCTTAGCAAAGGGCACGAATCGAGCTAGGAAAGGGAAGGGGTCAAAGCGGATGAGAGAAAGTAGCGGAGAGAGCTGTTCTTCGTCGCTCTCACCTCCTCCTCTCATTCTCCTGATGCTTGCTCATGTCAGAAGGGTTTGGAAAGGAGTGAAGGCTAGGGCATGGACTGAAGCGAGGCAATAGGTGAAAGTGGATAAGAGAAAGTCATAGATAGAGAGTGGAGGAAGTCGAGTGCAAAAGAAAGAGAAACGAGGAAGACTAGGAAGAAGGACACAGAAGAGGAAGCGAGAAAGTACCAGTGTTGCCGTATCTCAAAGGACTCCGGGCTTCGCGAGGGCTTTGAGGAGGCTTGTAGGCGCCTTCAGACACTTCCACAACTTTCTGGAAGCCACCAGCTTCCTCCGATGTAGAGAAGCAGAGTGTGGTAAGAAGGAGCAAGGAGAATCAGTTCGCGTCTCCTCCTCGTGTCCTTTTTGAATGACCAAAGGAAAGAAAAGGATAAGGAGGAAAGGCTCTGCGAAGACATAAGGAAAGAAGAGCAGACAACAGAAAGGAAGCGGTAAGATGCGGGAAGACGGTTCGGAGAGGAAAGGAGACTTCCTCCTTCGCTCGCCTCTCTTACTTCCTTGCCCTTCGCCTTCTTCCTCTTCTCTTACCCTATTCATCTTCATAAGGAAGGAGAAATGAAAGAAACGGAGAGTTCAGGGCATGCAAAGGGCACTCTTCTCATCACCTCATCCATCCTCCTTTTCATTGTTCTCTCCAGATCCTTCTTTCTCCCTCCCTCCCTTCCCGTCTACTTCTGCACGTTCCCTTTTCCGCTTCTCTCCGCCTATTATGTTCGCTTGGAAAGAATCGCTTGCCCCCTATCCCTTCTCCTCCTGCCTTTCCTGCCTCCCGTCGAAGAAGGACAATTCACAAGGAAGAAGACAAGGGAGTAAGAGAAAGACAACAGAAGCGGAGAGACAATCCGAGAAGGGCAGAAGAAGAACGAGAGCCATAAGGAAACCAGCACAGAAACAAAGGGAGAAAGTAAGAGAGAAAGACCAGCAAAAACCGAGGCAGAGAGTGAGAGAGAGGAGGGGAGGGGAAGCGATGCAGAAAGCAGTCGAAAGTGCCTTGCTTGTCCTATCTCACCGTCTCATTGGGAAAAAACCAGGAAGAGGTTGTGGAGGAAGACAAGGAAGAAGTGTTCTCGTCTTCACTCACCTTGTGCCCTTCCTCTCCCACCGCTCGTCCGCTCGACAGAAAGAAGAGAGTTGCGGAGAGGGCGAGAGAGAGCTTCAAGCCCAGCAGAGGAAGAAGAGAGAGGAAGATACGAGAAATGTGGAGGAAGTGGCCAAAAGAAATGCTACGTAATGAAAGAGGGGAAACCAGTTTCTCCTCTGCTCTTCCTCTTTTCTCTATTATTCTTCTCTTCGCGCAGGGCATGCATGGAGCCAGGAAAGGGAAGGGGTCAAAGCAGATGGGAGAAAGTAATGGAGAGAGCTGTTCTTCGTCCCTCTGACCTCCTCCTCTTTTACTCATATCAGAAGGGTCTGGAAAGGAGTGAAAGGTAGGGCATGGACTGAAGCGAGGGCATAGGTGAAAGTGGATAAGAAACAATGTTAGACGGCTTGCCGAAGGCAGCCAGCTCGCAGCTTGCCTGCGGCCTGGCCTGCTGAGCCTGGTGGGCTCTCGAGGTTGGCAGGGGCCTGCTGAGATCCGCGGCCAGCACGCCAGGCTTGCTTTGAGGCAGGGCCAGCTGGGGAGCCTGGCCGGGCTGAGTGGGTTGGGTGCGTGAGTGGGGAGAGGGTGGAGAGGAACAGGGAGGAGGGAGGTAAAGGCAGGTAGGGGCAGGAGGGAAAGGGGAGCAGAGTGAGAATGGCAATCAGGAAGGGTTACGGGTGAATGAAGAAGCACGGATGAGGGGAGGGCGGGTGGACAAAGGGAGGGGAAGAGGAGGGAGTGGGGAGATGGGTGGAGAGGTAGAGGGAGTGGAGGGTGGGTGCGTTCTTTGGATTGTATAGTCTAAGGGTTTTCTACAAAGGGTTCCATATCAGGGATCTGTACAGAGGATCTATAGATTTCTATAAGGAGTATATAAAGACTGTGTATGAGGGCTCCATATAATCGATCTTTCAAAGATTTTTTTTAATAAAGGACTCCATTTGTGGGAAACATAAGCCGTTTCTACAAATTCTTTATCTGGAGGATCTGTAAGGTTTATATATCTATGAAGCTTTCTATATGGGCTCTATAGACCCCATAAGACATATTAAAAAGTGATGAAGGTGATAAGAAGATGATAAGAAGATGAGTGGATGGGAGAAAAAATGATGGGAGGTGAGGAGACATGAGATGGGAAGGGAAGGAATGAGTTAGGAGTGGGGGAGGTAGGAGGCAAGTGAAAGGGACAGGGTGGATCATCTACAAACGCCTTTAGAGGGACGCTCCTTGCGATGTGTGAATTTTGGCTCCGAGTTCTTACAAAGCCTGAGAGGGGCACACCTGTGATTTTTGGATCTGAGTTCTTACAATTTATTAGGGCGACCCCTTGCGATTTGTGATTTTTGAACTTACTTGTCATGAAAACCTTTAGGGGACACCCCTTAAGATCTGTGGTTTTGGGATTTGAATCTTCACAAAGCCTTAAGGGGGACACCCCTTGCGATTTGTGATTTTTGCACTTACTTGTCATGAAAACCTTTAGGGGGACACCCCTTAAGATCTGTGGTTTTGGGATCTGAGTTTTCACAAAACCTTAGGGGGATATTTAAGAAGGAGAGAAGGGAGGGTGGGGGAGGGTGGAGATTCCAGGAGAGAGAAGGGGGAAGAGGAGAGGTAGAGGGAGTGGAGGTGGGGGAGAGTGAGGAAGGTGAGGGGAGGGGGTAGTGGGAGAGATAGGGAGAGGGAGGGAGGGGTATGGGAGGATGAGGAGGAGGAAGATAGTGAAGATGATGAGGTGGATGATAAAGAGGGAGGGGTGGAGTGAGGTGTGTGGTGGGATGGGACGGGGTGGGTGGGCACGGCTGCCTGCTTCCGCACGCCC
Organism: Symbiodinium sp. CCMP2592; assembly: GCA_905221615.1. NCBI lineage: Eukaryota > Dinophyceae > Suessiales > Symbiodiniaceae > Symbiodinium > Symbiodinium sp. CCMP2592. The sequence goes on from CAJNDT010006214.1 coordinate 110,536, forward strand.
AGCCTTCCCTGCCCGAGCCGCGACCGAGCAGAAAGCATGTAAATATCGCGCTAAAACAAGGGCTAGGGATTTCACACATCTGCTGGCAAAATCTGGCGGAAGTGACCTGTGGTCCAGCAAAACACCTGTAAATACCGCATGAAAACAAGGGCTAGGGATTTCACACATCTACTGGCAAAATCTGGCGGAAGTGACCTGTGGTCCAGGAAAACACCTGTAAATACCGCGCTAAAACAGGGGCTAGGGATTTCACACATCTGCTGGCAAAATCTGGCGGAAGTGACCTGTGGTCCAGCAAAACACCTGTAAATACCGCGCTAAAACAGGGGCTAGGGATTTCACACATCTGCTGGCAAAATCTGGCGGAAGTGACCTATGGTCCAGCAAAACACCTGTAAGTACCACATGAAAACACGGGCTAGGGATTTCACACATCTGCTGGCAAAATCTGGCGGAAGTGACCTGCCGCCTTACAGAAAGAAGCATGACACATTTCAGGCCGGAAATGTGTCATCTTTTCCGCTGACACATCTCAGGCCGGAAATGTGTCATCTTTTCCGCCTTACAGAAAGAAACATGACACATTTCAGGCCGGAAATGTGTCATCTTTTCCGCCTTACAGAAAGAAGCATGACACATTTCAGGCCGGACATGTGTGTCATCTTTTCCGCCTTACAGAAAGAAGCATGACACATTTCAGGCCGGAAATGTGTCATCTTTTCCACCTTACAGAAAGAAACATGACACATTTCAGGCCGGAAATGTGTCATCTTTTCCGCCTTACAGAAAGAAGCCTGACACATTTCAGGCCGGAAATGTGTCATCTTTTCCGCCTTACAGAAGGAAGCATGACACATTTCAGGCCGGAAATGTGTCATCTTTTCCGCCTTACAGAAAGAAACATGACACATTTCAGGCCGGAAATGTGTCATCTTTTCCGCCTTACAGAAAGAAGCATGACACATTTCAGGCCGGAAATGTGTCATCTTTTCCGCCGTACAGAAAGAAACATGACACATTTCAGGCCGGAAATGTGTCATCTTTTCCGCCTTACAGAAAGAAACATGACACATTTCAGGCCGGAAATGTGTCATCTTTTCCGCCTTACAGAAAGAAACATGACACATTTCAGGCCGGAAATGTGTCATCTTTTCCGCCTTACAGAAAGAAACATGACACATTTTAGGCCGGAAATGTGTCATCTTTTCCGCCTTACAGAAAGAAACATGACACATTTCAGGCCGGAAATGTGTCATCTTTTCCGCCTTACAGAAAGAAACATGACACATTTCAGGCCGGAAATGTGTCATCTTTTCCGCCTTACAGAAAGAAGCATGACACATTTCAGGCCGGAAATGTGTCATCTTTTCCGCCAAGCAAATTTTCCATCTAGTTACAATAGAGCTTCTAGCCCCCCCTCTGTATATAATTGACGGGGGGCTGGAAACCCGTAATAACAGTATTTATCATATGGACTCGGGAAAATACTATCTTGTGTTTAAGGGAACTTTCAGGAATTACAAAAACATACAAGCAAACTCGCCTGCGCCAGGCAGAAGGAACCTGGATTGTTGTTTCATGAGCATATCGATATCACACAGCATCAGTATCTAGACTACCCTCACAAGCATCAAGAGCATCATCACCACAAGATAAAAAGTAAACAAAACAACAAAAGAATGAAAGGCGAACCTTGCATGTCCATTTCTACATGAGTACACAGGTTCAAGAAAAACGTTGCTGGCAAGATCTGACGGAATGTATAAATAATAAAAGGCTACTGTTCTGTGTATGATACATGTTCATGTACATGCGGGCCTGGGCGTGCGAGGGGGCTGGGCCTGGAAGATAGGGCTGGGGGTTGGGAGCTGGGGCTGGGGGAGGGGGCAAAAACTGGAGGCTGGGTTTGGGCTGGGATTGAGGGGCTTGGGGACTGAGATTCTGGGGCTGGGCGAAAGTCTGGCGTGCGGGTGGCTGCTTGGCTGGGCCTGAGGGCTGGGGGGTTGGCTGGAGATGGGTGCTGGCTGTAGGGCTGGGTGGGCGAAAAGGTGGCGCTGATGTTACTAACTGGGGCCGGGGCCTCGCCTGGGGCGGGGGGCTGGAGGTTGGGGCTGGGGGGCGTGGGCGAAAAGGTAGCTGCTGGGCTGGAGGCTGGGGGCTGGGGCTGGGGGCTTGGGCTGGGGCTGGTGGGGGCTGGGGCTGGTGGGGGCTGGGGCTGGGGCTGGCTGGGGCTGGGGCTCAACATTTAAATGTTTAAAATTCTTTCAATTCTTTAAATTTTAAATTCCGGACGATTTCAAAATTCAAAGAATTTAAAGAACTTACCCCTTGTAAATTTTTAAATTCTTTAAATTTTTAATTCCGGACGATTTAAAAATTTAAAGGATTTACCCGCTTTAAATTTAATGAATTCTTTAAATTTTTAATTCTGGACGATTTCAAAATTTAAAGAATTTAAAGAATTTAAAGAAATTTAATTCCGTGGGCTGGGGTCGGAGGCTGGGGGGCTGGGGCTGGGGCTGGAGCTGAACATTTAAACTTTTAAAATTCTTTAAATTCTTTAAACTTTTAATTCCGGACGATTTCAAAATTTAAAGAATTTGAAGAATTTACCCTTTTTAAATTTTTAAATTCTTTAAATTCTTAATTCCGGACGATTTAAAAAATTAAAGGATTTACACCCTTTAATTTTTTTGAATTCTTTAAATTTTTAATTCTGGACGATTTCAAAATTTAAAGAATTTAAGGAATTCAAAAAATTTAATTCCGTGGGCTGGGGTCGGAGGCTGGGGGGCTGGGGCTGGGGCTGGAGCTGAACATTTAAATTTTTAAAACTCTTTAAATTCTTTAAATTTTGAATCCCGGACGATTTCAAAATTTAAAGAATTTAAAGAATTTACCCCTTTTAAATTTTTAAATTCTTTAAAATTTTAATTCCGGACGATTTCAAAATTTAAAGGATTTACACCCTTTAAATTTTTTGAGTTCTTTAAATTTTTAATTCTGGACGATTTCAAAATTTAAAGAATTTAAAGAATTTAAGAAATTTAATTCCGTGGGCTGGGGTCGGAGACTGGGGGCTGGGGCTGGGGCTGGAGCTGAACATTTAAATTTTTAAAATTCTTTAAATTCTTTAAATTTTCAATTCCGGACGATTTCAAAATTTAAAGAATTTAAAGAATTTACACCTTTTAAATTTTTAAATTCTTTAAATTTTTAATTCCGGACGATTTAAAAATTTAAAGGATTTACACCCTCTATTTGTTTTTGAATTTTTTTAATTTTTAATTCTGGACGATTTCAAAATTTAAAGAATTTAAAGAATTTAAAAAATTTAATTCCGTGGGCTGGGGTCGGAGGCTGGGGGGCTGGGGCTGGAGCTGAACATTTAAATTTTTAAAATTCTTTAAATTCTGTAAATTTTTAATTCCGGGATTTCAAGAATTTACCCCTTTTAAATTTTTAAATTCTCTAAATGTTTAATTCCGGACGATTTAAAAATTTAAAGGATTTGCCCCCTGTAATTATTTTGAATTCTTTAAATTTTTAATTCTGGACGATTTCAAAATTTAAAGAATTTAAAGAATTTAAAGAAATTTAATTCCGTGGGCTGGGGTCGGAGGCTGGGGGGCTGGGGCTGGAGCTGAACATTTAAATTTTTAAAATTCTTTCAATTCTTTAAATTCTTTGAATTTTTGATTCCGGACGATTTCAAAATTTAAAGAATTTAAAGAATTTACCCCTTTTAAATTTTGAAATTCTTAATTCCGGACGATTTAAAAAATTAAAGGATTTACCCCCTTTAAATGTTTTGAATTCTTTAAATTTTTAATTCTGGACGATTTCAAAATTTAAAGAATTTAAAGAACTTAAAAAATTTAATTCCGTGGGCTGGGGTCGGAGGCTGGGGGGCTGGGGCTGGGGCTGGAGCTGAACATTTAAATTTTTTAAATTCTTTCAATTCTTTAAATTCTTGAAATTCTTAATTCCGGACGATTTCAAAATTTAAAGAATTTAAAGAATTTACCCCTTTTAAATTTTTAAATTCTTAAATTCTTAATTCCGGACGATTTAAAAAATTAAAGGATTTACACCCTTTAATTTTTTGAATTCTTTAAATTTTTAATTCTGGACGATTTCAAAATTTAAAGAATTTAAGGAATTTAAAGAAATTTAATTCCGTGGGCTGGGGTCGGAGGCTGGGGGGCTGGGGCTGGGGCTGGAGCTGAACATTTAAATTTTTAAAATTCTTTAAATTCTTTAAATTCTTTACATTTTTAATTCCGGACAATTTCAACATTTAAAGAATTTAAAGAATTTACCCCTTTTAAATTTTTAAATTCTTAACTTTTTAATTCCGGACGATTTAAAAAATTAAAGGATTTACACCCTTTAATTTTTTGAATTCTTTAAATTTTTAATTCTGGACGATTTCAAAATTTAAAGAATTTAAGGAATTTAAAGAAATTTAATTCCGTGGGCTGGGGTCGGAGGCTGGGGGGCTGGGGCTGGGGCTGGAGCTGAACATTTAAATTTTTAAAATTCTTTAAATTCTTTAAATTCTTAATTCCGGACGATTTCAAAATTTAAAGAATTTAAAGAATTTACCCCTTTTAAATTTTTAAATTCTTTAAATTCTTAATTCCGGACGATTTAAAAGTTTAAAGGATTTACCCCCTGTAATTTTTTTGAATTCTTTAAATTTTTAATTCTGGACGATTTCAAAATTTAAAGAATTTAAAGAATTTAAAGAAATTTAATTCCGTGGGCTGGGGTCGGAGGCTGGGGGGCTGGGGCTGGGGCTGGAGCTGAACATTTAAATTTTTAAAATTCTTTCAATTCTTTAAATTTTTGATTCCGGACGATTTCAAAATTTAAAGAATTTAAAGAATTTACCCCTTTTAAATTTTTAAATTCTTTAAATTCTTAATTCCGGACGATTTAAAAAATTAAAGGATTTAGCCCCTTTAAATGTTTTGAATTCTTTAAATTTTTAATTCTGGACGATTTCAAAATTTAAAGAATTTACTCTCTTTTAAAGTTTTAAATTCTTTAAATTTGTAATTCCGTATATACACAGTTTATATTAAGACACAGAGCAAGCCCTACGCCAAATAGAACCTAAAGGTCCTACGTACATACCCATATAGCTGTACTGCTACAGCAGGTTTTCGTTCCAGGCCTTGCCCGACCAACCCTTCGAATGGAATGGACACAAAAAGACGAGCAGCAAACTAGCACACTCCGCGATCTGCTAAACTTGCTTCGTTTGAACTGTTTGAGAAGCTTTGAGAAGCATGCAGAGTCCGTGAAGTCCGAAGTGCACACAGCGCCTCAGCCTACCCGCCGGCCTCAGCTCTCTCGACGCTCGGATCTCGGCCATCTGCTGGCGCATCCAGTAGTAGATAGGCCTCAGAGTCCCACTTTGCGGATGAATAAGTACGAGTCGCATCTGCGAACTGAGCTTCGAATCCGACAGAGTTGTGCGAATCGCAAACTTGGTTCAGCTCAGAGCTGGACAAATAAAAGTGGTAGATGCGGCGCGCTATCTGCAACAGCAGACAGGAGATAGCAAGCAGTACTGCCGCAGGTTGAAGCCTTCTCCTCCTCCGCGGATCCCGGCAGGCTAGGGCCCAGCCGCTCCTGAATGCATTCCTCCAACGATCTCCTCTTCGAAAGGTTTCCGAGGATTCCGAGCTTGGGCTGTGGCCGCCAAGACCTGCGGTCAAGTAACACAGAGACGCAACAACGGCGCCGGATCCGTGAGCCACACCGGCCTCACCATGCCTGATCCACTCAGAGCTGTAAGGTGGAGAGCAGCAAAGCAGCAGCTTCTTGTAGAGTGGTCCTCCAGAAGATTCAAGAAGGATATGTCAATGTGGAAACTGTACCTTCGCTGTGACAATCGGTAGAAGATTCGTGTTGCTTCTTCAGAGATTCGAAGGACCAAAAAGTCAAGAGGAAATGCAGTTTTGCTATGCTCTGCTGGCCAGGATCCACCGCAAAAGGGGCCGTTCGGCCGTTCATGTTTCGCCGGCCTTCACGAACGAAGTCCTCGACCTGGGCAGCCCTCAACGCCGGCAGCCTCCGTGCCGATGGGGCTGCCTGCAGATGCGAAGCGCAAACAGCATTTGGATGTCGGCCCCCGGGGGGGGCGGGGATGGGCGGGGTCTGTGGCAGGTCCGCGAGGCCGAGGCCAAGGCCGAGCTGCCCAGGGACCCGCCACTCCCGTGACCTGCAAAGGGAGACCCAGCCGCTCGCTGCTTTTGTCTCTGGCTTTTTCTGTCCATCTCTAGATCTCTAGATTCACCCTTAAGGAGTGGGTCCCCCTGAGCGAAACTGAGCGAAAGCTGCTACATTTACGGCGCCGGCTTGGTGCCGAGTCTTCCTCTTTCTGCAGGCTCGAGAGGGAGAGGCGATCCCCTCTCTCCGCGCGTCGGCCCATGCTGGCGGCAACGTGATTTAGGGAGAGCAATTGCTTAAGCTGCACATGTCAAGACTCTCTCGCGTCCTCTACTGAACGTGCGCAAAGGCGTGCTACGAGGAAGAGGTTGGTCGATTCTCTTTAAGTCGAAGCCCGCCTCCCCAGAGGTTGGGCAAGCGAAGCGGCTCTGTTTACTACATCTGGACGCTCTCTCTCCGATTCCCTGTCCCTGGGCCCCCCGGCGATGGCCTTCGCAGACGCAGGTCTGCGGTGAGAAGCCTCCGGAGGAGAGACCTATGGCGAAGTGCCGCAACGCCGAAAAGCCCGCGTCCCGGAGTTTTTCTGCTGCTTCGGCCCCGTCGAGACTGCAGGAACGTCAATGGCAGAGATGACACCTTGACAAAGGTCGCCGGGTCGAAGCACTTCTTAGAGTGGGCGCGCGCTCGCGCTCTCTCACTCATTGCAAGCAGGCCGCAGCCGCCAAGCCCGCCAATCTTGCCAGCTTCGGCATCGGCGGCAGTTCAAGCAATTATCGCGTGTTCTTCGCTGTGTGCTTTCTGCTCCAAGTCTTGGCCACTTCAAGTTTTGGTCTGCATGTGCGACGCCCTAGACTCCTGGACATGGGGTGACACTGAGAGCCACCCAACTCCCCCGACGTCACGTCCTCCACAGCTGTAAAAATCCCTCCCGCGCCTCTCTGAAGCTGATACTCTGCTGGATGAACCTGAGTCCGCTGCAATGAACATGGTACAGTTACCCCCTATGGCGCTTTCTCTCAGCACTTCGCAAGTTGCAGCCCTGGTGATCCCAAGTCTTGTGCTCCATCTCCTGCGAGCGCTCCAGCCGATTGGTCATTACTATACGGTTACTGTTGTTATCGCATTCATATTGTGGCTATTGCCGTTCTTTTGAATGTCATCATTAATACTCCTGCTCTTCATCATCATGATTGTTGTTGTTCTTGTTATGATTGATCTTACTGTTATACTACGATTATCATCATTATCGGTATTGTTGTTGCAGCCTCTTTAGGCGCGAGGCAGGAAGCTCTTTTGGCAAGGCTGCTACTCAAGCCGCATGGGTGCAGATGCGCCTCCGCACGATCTGAAGATCGTCGAAGCTGCACAGCACCTTCAAGTTGAATCCGAAGCTTTCATATCGTCGACCCAGTGTTCGGTCTGCCAAGGGGAAAGTCGTTCTGACGATGCTAGCAATAACGCAACCATCGGCGGATGCCGCGAAAGTCCACCACAGCGGCCGGACTCTGCTGCGCTTCAAGCATCGGCTCTGCACCAAAGAGCCCGGAGGAGCTAAGACTCCATTAAAGTTGAAACAAATACAAATACATAACATGCTGTGGAGCTCGACGGTCCGCAGTCTCATCAGGGTTGGAGCTCATCAAAACGACAGCAGAGCGCGAAGCAAATGGAAAGGGGAGTCCCGTTTGAAGGTATGATGCAGCGTGACAGGATGACATCGACTCCGTCAGCACAAGATGTAGGCCAATGTAGATATGTAGGCAGCTCCAGAGGAGGGTCCGTCACGCGTCGTCCTCGAGATGGGCCTCTGCGTGCTTCAGCTCCTCCAAGAAGTCTTCTCGGAACCACCGGAAAGTGAGGGACACGCGCTCGGAGCTCACCGGCGGCACCTCATGGGCCATCTCTCGCGCAGGTCCCTGCAGGCAGAAGCAGAGCCCATCTTCCTCCTCCAGCCGGAAGCCGAGCTCCGCAAAGAAACCTGCCTCCGGACACAAAACTCCCCGCAACGCTAGAGCCACGCAGTCCGAGTGTCGGGCCTTCAAGCCCAGCCCGACGGCCTGGAAAAGGAAAGGAGACCCTGAGAGCGTGGCAGAACACATGAACACAGCTCCTCACGGAATGGCCTCGGCGAGCAAAGTTTTAGACTCGCAGGGCGTCTCCTGGCACAGCCGCAGCCCATCGCAAGGCGCGCCGGACTTCAAGACCACCCCCACGATGGTGTCCTGGCGCCCGGCAAACCTACGAGTAGAGAGCATCTCTATAGCTAAAACATATGCCCGGCCCCCGGGCCCTTCCGTCACGATCCGTCCTCGAACATGGGGTTGTCCACGTGCCGGGGCAGCGCCTGGCCTCTGGCGTAGCGCCGCGCCAGGCCGTTGCAACGGCTCTCGGCTTGGACTTGGAGCAGCCCCTTTTTGGCGAGCCCCAAGCGCTGGAGCGCTTCCCCGAGCAGCCTTCGGCAGGCCGGCAATGCACCCAAGCTCAGCACCCGGTGCGCTGGCGCCGCCGCGGCACCCCGCAGCCGCACGCCGTTCCGAGCCGCCCCGTGGCGGGACTTCACCGCGTAGAAGCTCAGGCCCAGCTCCTGTGCGAAGGCGACACATGATGCAGCCCAGCGAATCGCTTGCAGGAACGCACCACCGCAAAACAAGAAAAAAACCACACAAGTCTCCAGTACTCGGTCGGAGAGGATGCTCTTGTTGAGCTCTGTTGAGGCAAGCGCGATCGCCTCTTTCGGAAGCGATGCCAAGCGAAGTCCTGAAGGGAGGCCTTCACGCGCCGGGAGGTCCAAGAATGGGAGACGCTTACCTGGCCGGAGCCTCAGAGATTTCAGGACCTGGGTTTGCTGGACTGGCCGAGCTCCGAAGGGTGCCACATCTTGCCAAGGATAGGGCATCTCTCAAATGCTTGCTCAGGAAGTAGCGTGATTCACACGGCTGCAGAATGCTGCAACATGCAAGTGCCGGATTGCGACTCAGGGCGCTGCAGCTTCAGGAAGCCCGAACCCCATGACACTTTACCCCCCCTAAAACTCAGCTTCCTGTCCTCCACATCTGAGAATTTCAAAACAGAACGGGCGCTTGCATTAGCCCCGTTTTCTGAGAACACACGTGGTCAGGTGTGCTCGGAGAGGCTAGGATCCATCTTGCTGTGAGCTGGGGGCCTTGGAAAGGTTCACTTTTCATTTCACATAAAAAGCGCTTGACCTGGCTTTGCCCTGTCGCCCGCTTATCGACTGACACCAGCCCTGAAACTCTGGTATGTAAACACGACAAGCGAACTGCGTTGCCCTGGGTTGCACGTCCATTTGCTCTGAGGCCTTGCGCGGGACCAGACCCACGCTACTGGTAGAGCGAACAAAGACCTCGCTAGCAAATCGCCGCCAATTTTGCTTGTCGCGATACAGTCCGCACTCATCCAAAGCGGCATCTCATCGCAGCCGGCAGTGTCAACTTCGAGGCCCATGCTGGAGACTCCTTACAGCTGGTGGCCATGAGGCCCCGCGCATAGGAGACCGTGACGGGGTCCACCCAAGCAGCAGGTGGAACAGGAGGATGCGAGAGGCACCACCGGCACCTGCAAGCGCTTCGGCCGTCCACGAATAACATGACACACTGCAAGAGATACCAAACCGGTGCGGAGTCATACACGTAATCCGTTCAAAGGCGAACAAACTGCACCATCTTTCCTACCAGCTGGACACTCATGTCTAGGAATACACTGTGTAATACACTATATGCGCACGTCGCAAAGCTTGCGGGGCCTCCAAGTTTGCTCTCGCCGACCTGCAACGCACGGAGCCCGTCTTGAGGCCTATTTCAACGCTGCGGCTCAACACACCTCAACATACCACCAGTAAACGCGATTTTCTGTGCACAGCTTCAGCAGCAACACGCTTCTCGCCTCGCGAATTTACTGGCAACAATAGCAGCACTGCGAAACGGGTTCCGAGTGCTGCGAGCGTGCCGTGATGAACTCCTCCAAGCCGAACAGCACAGAATTCAGCGATCCACTGCAATCAACATGGATACGCTGATGAGGGGCAAATGTCGCCAATGCCCCGGATGCACTTTCAAGCCATGTTGCATACGTGCAACTGGTGATGGAATCCTCCGGCCTGACCAAACCATCCAAAACAGAGATCAAAGCCAGAGACATGGCACCGTGACACTTCCCTCCTTCGCCGTCCATCTCAACTTCGCATGCTGCGCACTCTTCAGAAGCCGCAACAAGAAAAATGCAAGCACGGGGATCGAGGATGCAACCAGTCACTTGCGGAACAAACCTGGGAAAGGACACATTTTCCCACACAATCAAAGGCCCACGGCGGCCTTCAGGTGCTAGTTCGCCTTCTTGTGCGACGCTGTTGCCGACACGCAATAATCCAGCTGCATGGGCACAGTCCATGATTACTGTCACGTGGACCCCAGCAGGCACACGCGACAAGATGCATTGAATATCTTCCTTCAATATGACTTCTCGGCCACCATTCCCAGCAAGAGCAGAGCTACCCGATACTTCACCATCAGCTGCTGGAAGCAATGCGTCGAGGACAACATGATCATCCTTCACCACTTGGCAGCCGAAGCCGGCAAACACCCATGCCAATGTATCGCCTTGCTGCACACCGTCCACAAGCCAAAATGCCAAGTTCCTCAACACGGTTAACCTCGTCGGGATCTGGGACGCCTCTTCAGATACACGGCCATCTAGGTGTTGGTCGATCAGCAAGCGCGTCTCAAAATGAAAAGTTTCGCGCAGCTTCCGTTCCCAAGCTACAGCGTCCTCAACGCAGCCCTGCAGCTGGCAGCTGGAGGTGGGATAGTTCAAACCCACGCAGAGAGCTTTTCGCGCCATGTTCTTGAGAACCTTTCGGTCTACTACGTGACTTGCCTTCGCGCCGACAGGCTGCAACGAACAAGCACACCTGCTGGTTGTGTGTATAAAACTCTGGACATGGTATTGCAACGAGAACACGGTTCAATCAACCCGCAGCACATGACACCAAAAACCACCGCATGCGCCCGTCATGTTGCTGGCCTTGTCGAGAGGTGAACGTCGCCGCACCACGGTGAGCATGCAGGCACCTCGAAGGCGACATGCAGTTGCACTCAATCTTCCTCTTCTGGCCAGTGCATGAGGCACTTTGTGCCGCCAAGCTACCACAACAAATCAATGACCGGCAGGGGCACCACACCATACTGCCCCGTGCCAGAGCCGAAGGTCTGGAAAGTCGTCTCCCATATCGACTCCCTGCACGTAGTGCAAGTAATAGTCACCACCTGACATCTTGCCGAATCATGTCTATGACACAAGTTTCGGAACAGGTGGGTACATACAGAGCTGGCAACCGTCTCCCAAGCTGCACCTCGCAGAACCGAGAACCCGCAGCTGCCAAAGAAACTTGGAGCAGCGGCAGCACGTGGCATCGCAGGTCTGGCTGACCGCAAGGAACTTCCGACGGTGTAGGACAAAGGTTCGCGCAGCATGCTTGCCTGCCCGAGAACCAAATCTTTGAAAGCTTTGCAGGCGTCATCTTGCAAAGCCTCTCTCGCCAAGGCATTGAACCAATGTCGGCAAATGCCGAGCATGTATGCGGGCTCAAGATCGCTGTGCATCTTCAAATTTTGCACCAACTCCCCGAAAAACTCTGGAAAGCTCCGGAAGAGGGACTTGCTGTTCTTCACTACGAAGCGAAGGCCTTGAAATGCGAGGCTGAAGGAATTCAACGACTTCAAAGACATTGGACATTGTGCCAACACGGAAACTCTACAGGCACGATGAAGACAGCCCAAGCAGCTGTGACAGCATTTTGGTGTGGGAACACACGAAGGTCTGCACTTCCAATAGTCCATATGCTGCAAGTTCCTTGTGTGGCCGCGGGCGAATGGAGCAGTGTAGGCGTAGTAGGTGGCCACGAAAACGTCAGGCCTGCAGATCTGCAGCGAGCAAACTTGCAGGCGGCAGGAATGACAAACAGCCGGGCCGGTTGAAATCCACGAAGTGCTTGAGGTGCGCAAAAATCACCTGACCCATTCTTAGTCTCGCGACATCACCGCTGAAGCAGTGCCCAGGCCTCTACCCGAAAGTTTCGGCCAACCGATAGGAGCTGCAGGAGGTCGGCGACCTTGTGTTGCTGTGATATTAATCTGGCATGCGGCAAGAGCCAAAGATGGCGAAAGTGTGGGGACCTGCAGCCAAGAGTAAAGCTCCTCTGAAAACCTCGGATGCCAGCTGCGCGAGCTGTGTATGCTTGGCAACTTGAGAGCGGAGCCATGTGTCAACAAGAAGTGCAGCAAAGGACCTCTCCTGCCAGCGCGAGTGCCCCCTCTGAAGCTCCCGAGGGAACTAAGTCAGGGCAGCTAATTTCTCTCAAGGCTTATTTAGTCCTGGTCTGACGGACACACCGTCGACGGAGTTGACGGTGTGCTCTTCATCCTGCGGCAAGGCAGCGAAGCCTGATGGTGAAGCTCGCAACCTATAGTACCTGCATAAACGAAGAGGCAGCGCAGCCTGGCTGGAGTGGAGTTGCGCGGCGTGCTCAGTTTGGTATCATCACGCTCCGGCCTCGGAACTTGCTTGGGGCTGGCCTGCCTGAGATCTTTGGTTCCATGAGACCACAGTGCATCATGACCCTCTGCTCAGCTGGCCGAGCGCCGCTTCCGCCAAGTGGCTGCAGATGATCGCTGCATCCGTCCACAAGGACCTCGAACGAGACTTCGAAGGAAGTGGTGACGTGGCATCACAGTGAACGCCACAGCCGTGCCCGTCATAGTCAGAACCCGACCTCTTCCGAAACGTCCGTGTGAGCGCCGCTTCCGTCAAGTGGCTGCAGATGATCGCTGCATCCGTCCACCAGGACCTCGAACGAGACTTCGAAGGAAGTGGTGACGTGGCATCACAGTGAACGCCACAGCCGTGCCCGTCATAGTCAGAACCCGACCTCTTCCGAAACGTCCGTGTGAGCGCCGCTTCCGTCAAGTGGCTGCAGATGATCGCTGCATCCGTCCACCAGGACCTCGAACGAGACTTCGAAGGAAGTGGTGACGTGGCATCACAGTGAACGCCACAGCCGTGCCCGTCATAGTCAGAACCCGACCTCTTCCGAAACGTCCGTGTGAGCGCCGCTTCCGTCAAGTGGCTGCAGATGATCGCTGCATCCGTCCACCAGGACCTCGAACGAGACTTCGAAGGAAGTGGTGACGTGGCATCACAGTGAACGCACAGCCGTGCCCGTCATAGTCAGAACCCGACCTCTTCCGAAACGTCCTTGTGAGTGTCCTTGAATGCGGAAATTCACTGCATGAAAACAGCGTGAACCGGAGGTTGCCCATGCCGATCTGGGACCCCGTGCTCGGCAGCAACCCAAATTCACGAGACTGCCCCCGATCTGGGCCCAGGCATCGCAAAGAGCACGGCCTGGCAACTTTCGGGGAGCTCAGCAGCTGACCTCTATCTGTCTGGCTGAGCTCCCAGAACACATCAAATCCGGCTATTTGAGACCCTACGTGATGAATCCGTTCACACCTGCGCCCGTGAGCTGGGCAGCCACTGCGGATGTCCATGCTTCCATAGCGGTGCAAAACTTCAACCCAGTGCGTCAAGGCATCTCACCTGCACTAAAGTTATGCTTCGACTGGCGTGTGTTCAATTCTGCTCAATCGTCAGAGCCAAGTGAAGCAGACAGAATCGTTGGCGTCATGAATCTAGCCTTGTCTGCGTGCTGCACGTGATTCGAACACTCGAGGTCTTCCCAGTGCTCCCGACTTGTAACGGAGATCTGCGAACGACTTTAGGGGAGAACAATGTCAACCCAATCGTCTGGATTTCTACATACTTTTGCCTTGAGGGCCCCGTGGCTTCCCTGGGTACAGAACTCTGGGGCCGGGGCCGGAAAGGACTTTCACCGTCACCACATACAGCAACTGTTATGGACACTGCAAGAAAGAATCGAAACACCTCCTTGCTGGATTGACGAGGAAGGTTTCTTTCCAAACCTGCAAAGCGACAACCAAACAATCGACAAAACAAGCAAGGCCAAAACCACCGGCCACCTACAAGCTTGTACTCGGTCAAATGCGATATGACTCAGACTGATACAATGACATGCGATCCGCCAAAACCATGAAATTGCCACGCCAAACATGGCTGCAGATCTTGCAATGACAATTGTTTCCCCGCGGCGGGACACTGCGATGTACCCAGCATGGACGGAGGACTGCAGCTGCACTCTTCAACGTTCTAGCCTGGTGTCTCCAATCAGGTATCATAATACGCTTGTGGGTTTCGGAAAGAGGGTACGGGGGCATGTGCTCGATTGATTTGAAAACTCTTGAGGCGATAATTGCTGCGCATCGGAGATTGGGATTGGGGGTCACTGCATTGCATGTTGCTCATATGTAGTTAGAGTCGAGCCCAAACAAGACCAACAGATCCACAACCTGACAACATCCGCATAGGAGCTTTTCAGATAGCACCGGCCGCTTTAAGGGCCAGGGGTCTCGAAGACTCCGATCTAAAGAAACACTCAATTACAAGATCGCAACCTTCAGCATTCGGGGCTTGAAAACCTAGGGATGCATTTTTGGGGGTTCGCAAGTGTTCAAGTGTTGCCTGCTGTGAAAAGCAAAAAAATCCGCTTAACTCTCGGTCACAAAGCCCTGGGCAGCCAATCGTAGATTGAAGCGATACAGGAGCAAAAGCAAATTCACAGGCACGATCAGAGATTAGAGCCGTTGGGTTGACTGCACAGTGAAAGGGCGACACCTACTATCCGTAGCGCAAGCGGATCTCGGCGAACCGGATCTTGAGCAGTCAAGCTGCGATGTGAAACAAAGTTGGCCTGAGTCCTGACAAGCGCAAACGGCGTAGGTATGCACAACTCGGTGACAAATCACACCCCCCTCGACGCGATGCATCTTCAACAAGAACAGCAAGCTGTCCCGGGCTTCACTGTACACTTCTTTTCGACACACGCACGAGGCTCCCAGGCTGCAGCTAAAGGCAACCGGCGAATGGCTCCGGCGACGTACGCAAGACTGAGAGGCAGGGCAAGGTGACCTAGTCACCTAGTCATGTACCACATTGCCTGCAGAGGCACAGGGTGCATGAGGGTGCATGGCATATCTCTTGACTTCACACACAAGTCAGGTCCGTGGCCTCTGTCGGACTCACGTCTTTGGGATGCCATTCAGAAACTCTACCAAAACTCATGCTGCAACTCTGGGCTCCTCCAGTGCAAGGAACAAGCACGGCGTGACCATCTACTGGTGGTTAGACTTCCAACTCGCGGTTGGGCTGTTGGTTTGCTGCAAGCGGCTCTCCGGGCGCCTGCTCATGCCCCTGGTCGCGACACGACCAGTACGAGCAAAGGCGAGCGGAGAGACGAGAGAGGATCCCAGAGCATCGCTTCAGGAATCTTGCTGCTGATGGGCAGCTCAGACATCTGCCGCGCATCCAGGGTCCTGGCCAAGAGCTGCAGACCCGGCATTTCTCTGAAGCCCAACACTTGCACGGAGTGCCTCGGCAAACTTGGGCGACCTCACTTGTCCCGGTTCACGTTGAAGGCCCTGCGATGCCAGAGCAACTTCAACTTCTCCCGACTGCCAGCGTCACTCAAACCGTGTTTGCAAGCCAGCCCGTGGCACGTGAAAGACAGGGAGACGTACGGGAAGAACTCTTCATCTCCGTCTGCCTGCAGTGTTACAAGAGCCGAAGTGACATGCGGAACTCTCGTCCAAGGCACATCCTGCCTCAGACATTGCTGTACCCATGGCGCCGGCCTCCAGGAGGTCCCGTGCAGCTTAATTAAGCAGATCTTGTGCCACTGCGCTTTTTGTTGTGACTCTTACGAACTCGTCTGGCTTCACCGTTGTAGATGGTGTGGCTTAGCGGATCAGCCGTTGCTCTGGATTCGAGGCAGTCAGATTCGCTGCAGAATCTTGATGCGCGACAGGCCCTCTTACCTTGTTGCTACAATATTTATATGCGAATCCACGTGCCTTTAGATTTAGGGACACGGTTTTCCCACTCACCTCTCTTCTCGCACACGCGCCGGTATCAAAGTAATACAATATGTGAGAGACAAGCACTGATCTTTCCGTATCAAGCTTTTGTGACGTGAAGTTTCGCAAACACCGGGCCTGCTTTCCCAGGGTCTCTGCCAGAACCTTCCGCGCTGCGGCCGTATCGCCCTGGCACAGATGCTGCGCCCTCCTCCCGATGCCTCCCGATTCCTCGCGCTGCCCACCTTGGGGCTCAGGATGAAGGCAGCGAAGGAGGGTGGCCTTCAAACTCTCTCCAGCACCCCGAACTGTCTCTGTGCTGTAGGACTGCAGAATCTCTGGGTTTTGGGCATGCCAAAGCGCAGGACGCTCTCTACAAAGACCCGCATCGCCTTTATGTGCATCCACGCCTGATTGCGGCTAGCAGCGGCTAGCAGAATTGGAGCAGCACGCAAACAAACGGAGCAAGGAGGTTGACAGAGGGCACAAGTGCACGCAGATGCCATGCTGTGCAGAGGTGAAGAGCCAGGTCTTCGTCCTCTGGTCCTAGGCTGAGGCTCGAGCAACAAAGACATCGGACCATGAGGCCTGGGCGGGTGACAAGTTCAGACTTCACTGGTGAGACGATGGAATGCCAGCCTGGTAAAGACCATGGACGAGATCGCGCTGCCTTGTGCAGAGCGGCTGACCACAAACTTCACAGTCGCGAAGACCCTTTAGTGCCTCTTCACCGACTCCTCGACAGACTTTCGCTGCTGCTCCAACTTATGGTAGCCTGAACCGGAGAGGAGACCACCGAACCCTCCCAATCAAGCGGCATGCCAGTTCCGTTTAGGCTCCCGGCCATCCTTGCTATATTCGAAATCTCGAACCTGCCCATCAAGTTCCATCAGAAGGACACTACCATGATATGGCTGTGCACCGCAGGTGTCGGTACGACATGGAGTCTGCTCTCTAGACGGTTGGGAGCCGTTCTCTCCGCATCTGTGCACCTATAGGGGAAGCTATAAGGCTCTGGCCGTAAACCTTTTGTCTCTGCACATCTTCTTGAAGCCATCAACTGCACTTCGGAACCTCGCAGGAGGCATGCAACGAGCACACTCGCGCCGTGGCACCATTCAGAATTCAGTCCGCAGCATGACGACCCGCCACAAAGTGTTGCCATCCTGCACTCGGACTCGCAGCGGCATAGAGGCCACCACAGCTCCCCCGGTGTCCTTGTCTTCGATACCTTTGAACTGTCTGGCGGACTTCGGCCTGGGGCCGAGTGTGCGAACACGTCAAGTGCCAGCCAGGCTTGCCGTAACCGAGATCTCTGCACGACGTTTTCCTGCATCTTCTCGTAGACTTTCAAGAAGTCGTCCTGCACAACACCATTGGGAACAGCGCAGCGAACCGGCCGCTTCATTCAAGCCGATCTCCTCGCCGCCTCGCGGCAGAATGACCGGAACCGTCGTAAGGTGCTCCGTCCTTACTACAGCTGCGGGAACAGCTGCCAAACAACGGCCGGAACTGTGGGCGTCGAAAGCGACACGCACAAGTGACTTGACTAGGCTTGCTGCACGATGAAATCGTCATCCGGACCGCCATCGGCCCTCACCTCTGAGGAGGAGCACTCCAACCAGTTGCTTAAACGTGGTGCACGTGGACTAAGCTACCAGGCAAAATCTTGCGTCCGTTCAGTCAGATCAGCAAAAAACGGATACCAGAACTTCGGGAACAAAGAGCGGAAAGTCGGAGCACGCTTTGCGAGGGTTGCTAAACCCTGAGGGGAGGCGGCACAAGATGGTTATTGATGCCTCCGCCTCGCACCGCCTGAGCTCTGCTGGCAAGACCCGGCTTACCTTCATGTTGTTCATCCTTCAAGTTCTGCTCACAAGCATCAGAACCGCCAGGAATCGCGTATCGCGTTGCACGAACCGCTGAAAACCGGAACAGTGTGAACCCAACCATTGTTGTCAAGACCGAGACAAAACAGGACGGAGGCGTTGGTTTCATGTGTTCGCTGCCCCCGCTGCAGTCAACGCAAGCTTGAAGATCTGGCTGCTTTGAGAGATGCTTTGGTCAGAAGGTATCGCCCCACTTTCGTCCCGTGCCAGCTGCTACGACTAATTCGACAACGGGGCTCATTTTGTTGCTCGTCTGGCAGAATTGCCTGAAGCTCTGGACCTCTGAAGTATATATAACTTTGCAAAACTAACGAAGTAGAAACCATCTTGAAGCCTCCGAATATACGCACGCGGGTGTGCGCGCGCTGTCATTGTCTTTACACCCTGTGCTGGCACCTGATTTTTTTGAGGCTTGGTTGCGGACCCAGATCTCATCTTTGATTCTCGCAAGCGGGGCGGTGTGCATCAGGTGCGGGACCGGGCCCGGATGCTGCACGTAGGCGGCCGCCCACCGACGTTTTCATAGAGACTTGCCTTGAATTTCGCTGTGATCAACGCTTCGGGTCCAGGACGGATGCCATGCGGCGCACCCCGGCCGGGGCAGCAACAGCCTACTTTGTCCGCAAACCTCCTTTGCCGTTGCACTGCACGCACGGCTTTGCCTTCAGAATACCAGCCCATCGTTCTCGAGTCCCAGTGGGTCTACCCTTGTGCGGCCACTTCTTAGGTGCATCGACACGTCGACGCGGTCGCGTCCGTTGAGATGCTCGAGCGGTCAAGCCAAGGCGACATGACAAAGCGGTTGCAGCGTCTTGCCTGCCCACGCCGTGAACAACGACGAGGTGACCAAAATGACCCTTTCTTTCAGACTTTTCTTATGTCCCGTCCTGGCATGCACAGCGATGCTACTGAGGTCCCCGGTGCTATTTGTCCCAGGGCTCCATATCTGGGCCTCTGGCGGAGTTCTTCCTCGCATGTGCATATGGAACTCTGACGCCGATCCCGCGCAGATTTGTTGGGTGGAAGCTGGAGGTCATGTGTTGTGATTTAGGAAGGGCCTTCCATCTTTTTGGTGACTTGCTAGCGAAGGCTCGCCTACCACTCAGACTCTATACCCCAGCACAGTACTTGTAGCCACGCAGCAAGAACAGCGAAACAAGATTTGACACCATACGCGTGACTCGCAGTATTCTCGTGTCGTTCATGTCCTCCTGCTCTGCCATACGAGCAAGAAGTGACACCAAGGCTGCAGCATCCCTACCTTTTCTGTCCCATCCCTGGCCTTGTCAGGTGTGAGGACATCGATGAGGTCACGGCCTGGCAGAAGGCTCGATTCAGAATGCTGCCGGGCAGCATCGAGAGCAGCGTGGGTCCTGCAAGACTGGCGGCATCCTTCTTTGAAAGGCTGCCTGCATGGTCGGATGGCACAGCGCCAACGCGGGTGCTCAGTGCGGACTCGACTTGGGTCCCTGCCCATCTGAGTCTTGAAATCATTGAACTGCGCAGTCTTATTTCGGGCTTCCTCGTCAATGTGGTTTACCACCGACCTGAGCTCGGCAGCTGTGCGGACTCGTGCGATTGTGCGAGTCGCGCCGCGTAGCAGCACGCGGGCAAACAGTCTGCACCCAGTCCGAGGGCTCCCGCATTGTCCAGGTGAGGGTATCTGAGATCGATCGGCTCTTGGGAAACTTCGCTTCATCCCATGACCAAGTCCTGAAACGGCATCAGAATGCAAGAAAAGGAAGACGACCCAAGCTGGGGCCGCGTGCTGCAGATAGTCCAGGACCGGCATCTCCTGTCCAATTTCGGGTTCGTCTTTGCGCCCTTTCGGGATTGGGCAGGCGTTGGCCTTCCGCTGCGACTTCACCTTGAAGGTCGCCTTAGCATCCAGCTCCACGTACCTTGAGCGACATTATCGAATCTTTCGGACGGGGGGTGCTCGTGGCTGTGTGAAGGTTCGGAAATTCCTGCAGCCACGGGCACTGGCGCTCCAGGCGGTGGAGGATGGAATCCACCTGACCGTCGGCCTTTGCCAGGTCGTCCTCTCGTAGAGGGGAAGCCACAAAATGCAGGGACAGGCAGGGAGACTGAAATGGAAATACGACGAAAGTACAGCTACCAAGTCTACGATGTGTAAGAGGGAAAGCAACCCGGGACCCGCGAGAGACGGGTCCGTGAGGCGGATCAGGTTGTCGAAGGATCCAAAGAGGAGGGATCGCTCGCCATCTGGCACATCGAACTTCGAGGGCTCCTAAGGAAACAAGAAAGGGCGACAGAGCAGCACGGCTACAGCACGAGGTCTCGTGATGCCGACCTGGATGCTGGCAGGCGCCCCTCGCAGAACTGGAGACTGCTTCAACCTGGGCTGATACCGCCGTTCCCGACATCCTCCAAGCAAAGTCTGGGGCCAAGAGGCTGTGCCAAGAGCGCATCCTTCTTGGCAGGCGACTCCCTCGCGGCTTCGGCTCTACCATTGGCTTTGGTGCGGTCTCCTCTGCGATCTGAGGCTCCGGCTGGCCCTTGGCGCAGCCTACAGCGACTATCCAAAACTCTTGGCCGACGAGGCTCATGGAGATGACCCTGACACGGGAAACTCAGGCGGATGAGGCTGATGTGGGCATGGGTCGCAAGCCACGGGCCTCCAGCGTCTGACCCAAACCAGGATCGACCCAAAACGCTGTGGAGCGCAGAATCGAAGCGTTGTGTCAGGTCGTTCGGCTTTTGCTCCATGACTGTAAAGCGACCCTTTAGAAGAGGTGGCTCGCTGCAGCTGCACCGCTCGGTCGGCCCTCTCCTTGTCCTCTGTTTGGCAACCGGTTAGCAGCGCGCGAGGCCGTTGGTCGAAATTGGAGCTGCACACCCTCTCTGCTGACACTGGTGGCCCGCAGCTTTGTGCAAGAGACGAGCCCATGGCCCAGGCGGCCCAGGGCCCACGAGAGCCGAGGCCTGGTTAAAGCTTACTGTGCGGCTCGGCGGCAAAAGTGATGCAACACCTTCACGGACAATGCAAAGGACCCAGTGCTCAACAAAGTCTCAACTTGCTGAGATCCAGACTTACCGATGACCTCGCCAGGATACAAGAGGGTGCGCTCGCACTCTCCAGCGGGTGCCTGGCCTTGCGTTCCTCCATGAGCTTAAAAGCTTCCCTGACTCCGTGGCTGCAAAACTCCAAGTCAATGGGAAGGGAATCCAGACAGCATGGAATGGGCCTGAAACGATCGACCGGGAACTCGGAGCCCACATAGGGCTTCAGCTTGCCCTCACTGGCCTGGCAGGCAGTCTCGTGGTCTCGCGCAGAACTAAAAGGCTGCTTGTGCAGCCGCCTGCGTGCCCTTCGGGCTTGTCATGGATTCACATCATGCCTGCATGCTCATCGCCTGCCTCATGCATCGTCCAGCGAATCTGGCAGGACTTGGACCAACGAGATCGCGCTGCCTTGTCACAGAGTGGCTGACTGACCGCAAGATTCGCAGTCGCGAAGACCCTTGGTGCCTCTTCACCGACTCCTCGACAGACTTTCGTTGCTGCTCCAACTTATGGTAGCCTGAATTGGCGACAATACCACTCAAGCCCATCACCCGTCGTGCCAGATCCTCTTAGGGTCCCAACCATCTTTGTTATATTCGAAATCTCGAACCTGCCCATCAAGTTCAGTCAGAAGAACACTGCGATGACTCTGCACCGCAGGTGTCTCTCTGGACTCTGGACTGATGCGAGCCGCTCTCTCCGCACCTGTGCACCTGCAGTACGGCTTCTCAGTACGCTATGAGGCCCTGGCCGTAAACCTTTGCTCTGCACATCTAAGCGAAGCCATCAACTGCACTTTGGAACCTCGCACGAGGCATGCTAGGAGCACACTCACGCCCTGGCACCATTCAGAATTCAGCCCAGCTCAGCCCGCAGCATGACGACGCGCCACAAAGTGTTGCCGTCCTGCACTCGCAACTGCACATAGGCCACCACGGCTGCCCGAGTTTGTAGGACCGCGTCCTTGTCTTCGATACCTTTGAACAGTCTGCCGGACTTCGGCCTTGGTGCGGCCGAAAGGCGAACACCAAGTGCCAGCCCGTCCAACCGAGATCTCTGCACGACGTGTTCTTGCATCTTCTCGTAGACTCTCAAGAAGTCATCCTGCACAACATCATTGAGAACGGTGCAGTGAGCAAAGGTTAGCAATAAAAGGCGGCGTCGTTCAAACCGATCTCCTCGCCGCCGCGCGGCAGAATAGCGGAACGGTCATAAGATGCTCCGTCCTTGCTACTACAGTTACTACAGCTGCAGCAACAGCTGCCAAACAACGGTCGGAACTGTGGGTGTCGAAAGGGACGCTGACTAGGCTGGCTGCACGATGAAATGGTCATCCGGGCCACCATCGGCCCTCACCTCTGAGGAAGAGCACTCCAACTGTTCATTTAAGGACTGAGCTACCAGTAGCAAAACGGCTCAGCAAGCCATCGGATGGCGAGGACTTCGGGAATAAGCAGTGCGTGGAAAATCGGAGTATGTTTTGTGGGGTTGTGAACGATGCGGAGCGGGCACGATGGTTGAAGAAAGGGAACACTAAAGTCCCATAGACATGAAGGCTCATTCGACACACGCTTCTGTTTTGCACTTCCTGACCTGTGCTGGCCAAATTCGCTTTGCCTTTCTTATTGATCATGTTTCATGTCTGCTCACACGCATCAGAACAGCCAGGAATTGCGAATCGAATTCCACTAACCGCTGAAAACCGGAACAATGCGAACCCAAACGTTGTTGTCAAAACCGGAAAAAATCGAATCGAGGCCTGCTGGCTGGCAGTGCATGTACAGATGTTCACCCGATGCTCATGGCAAGTCCTGCTGGGCCAAATCCCCCGCGGTGGTCAACGCAAGCTTGAAGATCTGCCAACTTTGAGAGACGCTGTGGTCAGCAGGTGCCGTCCTGCTTTCGTCCCGTGCCAGCTGCTCCGATTGACTCGACGTTGGGTCTCATTTTGTTGCTCGCCTGGCGTTCAGCAAAGGCCCTCCATCTTTTTGGTGACTTGCTAGCGAAGGCTAGCCTACCATGCTGGGCCACCGCACAGTCATCGTAGCTATGTTGCAAGAAGAGGGAAACAAGATTTGACACACTACGTGCGACTTGCAGTATTCTCATGTCTTCCTGCTCCGCCATACAAGCAAGATACCTGTGGCATCGCTACTTTTCTGTCCCATCCCTGGCCTTGTCGGGTGTGAGGACATCGATGAGGTCACGGCCTGGCAAAAGGCTCGATTCAGCAAGCTGCACGCTAGCATCGAGAGCAGCGCGGATCCTGCAAGACTCGCGGCATCCTTCCTTGAAAGGTTACCTGAATGATCGCATGGCACAGCATCAATGCTGGTGCTGAGTGCGGAGTCGACTTGGGTCCCTGCCCATGTGAGTCTCAATATCATTGAACTGCGCTGTCTGAAGCTGCATTGGGCAGTGTTCGTACTCCGACAAAGGTGCTATAATGGCTCGATTCAATCATGAACAAAGAACGTTATTTACGTCCAACTCTGCTTGAGCTTTTCTGTGTAAGTGAGTACCCTCACGAGAGCATCTTCGCACAACGGCAAGCTGTTCCTTCGGGCTTCACCTTGTGTCGTCTACGTGCTTCTGGCGTTCTTTTCGACACACGCACGACCCACGCACGAGGCTCAGGCTGTAGCTTAACGTAAACGGAGAATGGCTCCTACGGCGCAAGGTGGCTCAGTCACCCAGGCTTCGGCTAAAGGCAACCGGCGAATGGCTCCCACGACGTACTCAACACTGAGAAGCCAACGCAAGCTAAGGATGCGCATGGCATTCCTTCTCTTGACTTCACCAGTCAGGTCCGCGAAGGACTCACGTCTTTGGGATGCCATTCACGACACTATCAAAACTCATGCTGCAACTTTGGGCTCCTCCCGTGAGCACAGCTTGACCATCCAGCTAGGCTTCCGGTTCCCTGCCATAGGCTGTTGGGTTCCTGCAAGTCTGCTCATGCCTGTGGTCGCAACACACCCGACCCGTATGAGCAAAGGTACACGGAAAGGATCCCAGCGTTGCTTCAGGAAGCTTGCTGCTGATGGGCAGTGCTTCGATTATTACAGCCATCTTTGACATGTGATGGACACTCTCCATTGTGAGACATGTACCTGGTCCTGCAGCCGGCGTCACCGCCAGCCTGGTGATTCATGGCAATGCATTTGAGATGTCTTGTTGGCTGATCCACCCCCTGCCACCCAACCCCGCCTACCACGGACGCCGCACGCACGGACACCCACACACCCCACCCACCCACCCACAACATCCCAGAACTGTCCGTTTTCTCGGGCCGCGGAGCCGCCGGAGCCGCGGCGGGTCCTCGGGAACGGCGAACTCGAAAAGGCAGAAAATGAACGACACCATGCTTGTGAAAATTTGTCGAGGCAGCGGCGGTTGAGGTTGAGAGAGGGAGAGCCGATGCTCGAGCTCCCTCACCTATCAAAGCACGGTTCCAAGAAAAAGCGCGTACAAGTGCAGTTAGGTTGAGTCACATCACTTGGCGTTGCCAGGCCGCATCTTTTCACAGGATTCCCATTCCTTGTAATGGCGGGAGGGTTTCCCACTGCTTTCTCACGGCTCACAAGCAGCCAACAAATTAGTGTAGTGCATGAGCAGTGGGAGTAGTTAGAAAGATGGAAGTAGTTAGAAACAGTAGTTCCCGTGAGTAGTTAATTAACGAGATATTTAGCTACTGGTATTTAGTGAACTTCAGATGGTTAGATCGTTAGTTGGATTGTGTGTGTGTGTGTGAAAGCCGCTGTACGTGTGGAGAATAGAAAACCATAGACGCAAGAGGCATGCGGCCAGAATCAAGCAGGTTTCGAAGAAACAACTAAAGTACAAGGCTCTCCAACTTGTCGTGGGGCCAACCAGGAAACCCTCGTTCCAGTTAATCCTGCTGGGACAACACATCCTGGCAATCAGACTCAAACAGATATAGTCAGATAGTCGTACGAACTACAACCAGGCCTCGACATCACAGTGGAATCCGCCATCGACACAACAGGAACAAATTGCAGACATGGCATCACCGCAGGGACGACACACACACAGAGACACACACACCCAAACACATTGTTCGACCACACTTTTCCGCAGGCCTAAATAGAAGAAAGATGTATCAGCTCGCATTTCTTCGTCAAGGTGTTCCACGCAGTCTTGTTTGCGCCATTGCAAGCCATGCATACAGAGTTTGATCCTTTGCAGCCACCACAGCGCTGGATAACCCCAAACTCTGACTATGATTATTTGTATTTGCATGTTTGTTATTATCATTCGTAAATATGTGGAACAATTACCATTAGGCGGGTGGTGGCTTGTAATATTGGGAACAAGGGTTTGCAAATCATTCTGGCCCACTGCACCCAACCATCAAATCTGATCATGCATGCCCACATGCCAGTGAACGAATCCAGACAGGTACAGAGCTACAAATTACGCAGCGCCCGGGCCTTCGACTGAAGCACTGCGATCTCTTGCCGCAGTGCGCGGGTTTTCTGATGCGGGGCAAACATGACCAGGAAAGAGAACCATGCGCTGCAAAACTACATCATCTTCAGCGCCTCCCGTTCTGCCGCCAGGTCCTGCATGGCCACAAACCCGACACACACACACACACACACACACACACACACACACACACACATCTTACCCCAAGCTCGACACCCGCAGTCCCAGAGTAACCCAAAACCAATGGAAGCTGCTAAAGGTCGGCGTCGCCTTCTGCAGCTGCACCTCCCGCCTCGGGTGTCGGCTTTATCCCTCTGCACTCTTGCAGCTGGAACTGTATCGGTATTCTTGCAAAACCTGCCGTTGATGATGGTGTTGACGAAGATGATGACGATGATGATAATTACGCTGAAGCCCTGGCTGGGTGCCGTTGGCATGCCGCAAAGCAACCCCCATTCTCGAGAGGGAGACCGTCACGTCGCTATGGTATACACTACTGCTGACAAACATCAGCAGTATCATCATCACGAGACTGTCAGGATAGAGACTTGATGATGATGAAAGTTGTCATGCAATGAGAAACTCCGGGTTCTTGTGTTGGAGTGGCGAAGTCACGACCAGCCCAAACTTACTGGAATAGGGCCGCTGAGAACATTTTCCACGTGTGTGCAGACATTCGTGTCGACACATAGCAGCAGCTCGTTTTGCAAAGGCTCTCCGCGGATGAGACTTCCGATAGTCACTGCAGCGCTGCGGCGCGAGGGGCTCTTAGCATGGTTTCCACCACAACTGTACAGGTTTTGTGGGCTAAACATCGTCATCCAAAATTGTGTGCGCGAGCGCGCCGGGGAGGAGACTGAAACGTCATCACAAACATGATGTGCACTCGGACCCGCTTTTCGTTTGTTCGCTTGCAGTAGTGGAGGGGATGTGCAATCGCACAGCGTCCCCAGAAGGGTGCCGGACTCATAGTCTGTCCCACATGTGCCTCGCATGGCTTCGGCCCGATGCCGCGAATGGAAAGGAAAGGAAGTTACGCTGAAGTTCATGATTGGAGTGTCAACCGCCTCTAGTTAATCTAGTTCAGAACAGTACTTCCATAGTTCGCAAACATTGCTGTTTTTTAGACAGGTGACAAGCATCGTTCCCACCCTGATACAACCAAAACTCTGATGGAAATCGGAAGGAGGTGCTGCTCTCCTAAACTCTGAGAAGCCCCAAACCCTCAAGGCCCTGAACGTGGGTAGAGGGGTCCCTTGTGACTTCTATTCTGTGTCACTTGTGACTTCTCACTTTCTGCCCTTTGAACAATCCTGCATTTCCATAGGTTTTGAATCCTCTCCCTTTCCCTCTCCCTCCCTCCCTCTCTCCCCGTCCCTTCACCGCTCGAACCGGAAGGGGGGTCAGTTTCGTTTTGGGGGGGTCACTTGTGTCTTTCTTTCTTGTGTCCCTTGTGTCTGTTGTTGTTCGGGGGCAGTAGTCTGGAACGAGAGGCCCCTCGGTAGGTTAAGCCTACGTCCCCGAAACCTTGGAACAGACGTGAGTGCATTAAACCTTGCAATGTTTTGCAACCCTACGGTTAAGGGTTCAGGGTGTTGACCCTTGTATTGCACACTTTTCATCGGTCTCAACGACGACAACCTGTACAACTTATTGACAAATATGGGGCTGCGTTTTACCTTAAAGGGTCTATGTCAGGGTCCTTAGTCACGCTTTGCCGATGCTGCTGGCCCTGTTGACCTGTCTGCTTGTTGCCGACCGCGCTGGCTCTGGTGCCTCAAGTGCAGCTGCTCGAACGTGTCAATTATAGGGGCCGGTTTGGTTTAGGATGCGGGGTTTGTGGTGCAGGAGTAAGCAAGGACAAGCTTCAGATTCAGCCTCAACCCTATACATACTGATGTCTACATACAAATGGTTCGCCAGCCGCACCGGAATCGCGAAACGAGTGGGCGTATTTCAGATAGACGATGAAGCAGCGTCGCCGAATGCCACATGAGGGGGGTGTTCAAGATATATGATGAACCGGATCCGCCAAATGAAGGGGCGTGCTTAAGATATAGGATAGGCCGAAATCGCAAAACGAGGGGGCGTGATTAAGATATAGGATAAGCCGGAATTGCCAAATGCATGAGTGGGTGCTTAAAATAGATGATGAGAAATAGCATCGCCAAATGTGGAGGCGTGTTTAAATAGATGTTGCACCGGAATCGCGACATGAGGGAGCGCGTTTACGAAAATGGGGAGCCGGAATCGCGAAACGAATGGGCGTGATTAAGATAGATGATGGGGCGCCTTTAAGAATGGGGAACTGGAATCGCCAAATGGGGAGGCGTGTTTTTAAGATATACGATATGCCAGATGATCCAAATGACGGGGGCGTGTTGAAAATAGATGATGAAGGAGCATCGCGAAATGAGGGTGCGTTTAAAAATGATGTTGCGCGTATGTTGCACCGAAATCGCCAAATGAGGAGGCGCGTTTAAGATATACGATATGTCGGGAATCGCGAAACGAGGGCGCGCGCTTAAGATAGATGATGAAGTAACATCGCCGAATGCCACATGAGGGGGCGTGCTGAAGATGTAGGATAACCGGAATCGCCAAATGACGGGGGTTTTATGATATATATTGAACCGAAATCGCCAAATGAGGGGGCGTGTTTAAAATAGATGATGAAGTAGCATCACCAAATGAGGGGTCTTGTGTCTAATAGAGGTTGCACCGGAATCGGGCGTGTTTGAGATATGTGTTGAAGCGGAACAGCCAAATGAGGGGGCGTGTTTAAAATAGATGATGAAGTATCATCGCCAAATGAAAGGTCGTGCTTGAATAGATGTTGCACCGGAATCGGGCGTGTAAATGAAAAATCTTGAGCCGGAATCGCCACATGAGGGGGCGTGCTTAAGATATAGTATGATGCTCCGGAATCGCCAGAGGAGGTGGCGCGCTGAAGATATACGATGAACCGGAATCGCTAAATGAGGGGGCGCGTTTAAGAATATGGGGAGCCGGGATGTTTAAGATATATGTTGAACCGGATCCGCCAAGTGTTTCAGATATGGGATAAACCAGAATCGCCAAGCGACGGGGCACGCTTAAGATATGTGTTGAACCGGAATCGCGAAACGAGGGTGTGTGCTTAAGATAGATGATGATGTAGCATCGCCGAATGCCACATGAGCCTCGCCCAATGCCTCCACGAACAGAATGCTGAGACAACTGACGAAAAGGCTCATGTATGTTGACCTCGCGTGCCGTCGGTGCCCTGGACTGGACTGTCCTGCACCGCACACATCCAGCAAGACCCTGGACTGCCTCCCCCCCCTCCCGAACAATCCAGAATCTGCAATAGTGGGGCGCCCCCCAAATCATTGTTGGGTCAGAATTGTTTCGGGGGGGTAAGGCAGGGCTAAGCTGTTTGGGGGGCTGGGGGTTTCAGTAGAGGTAATTACAGTAGTACAGTAGTAATACAGTAGTAGTACCCTCTTGCTGTCTCTCCTCTTCCACGGCCTCAGTTTGTAGTAGGAGTCTCTATTTCTCTAAACCTCAAAGCTTTTAAAACGGCACGGGAAGTCACGACATAGGCTCATTCCAACTCTCCCAACTCGCAGTCTGATGGTTCGGCAGTTCAAGTCAAATTAACTGTCATAAATGATCCTGAACCCCCGACACTGGACCCTAAGCCCTACGCCCGAAACCCATGAACCCTAGACCCCGAACCCTAGTCGAACCCTAAACCCCCCAAACTCGAGCCGGTACTATATTGCTGAACTACTGGAACTAAGGCTTAGGGTTTGGGGTGTGGGGTTCGGGTTTGGGGTTTCGAGATTCAGGTTAAGGGTTCAACAGCTCCGGATCGAGCAGCATCTAGTCGAGCTCGCTGCCCGCCAGGCCTGGACCATGGGGCCCCTGTCCAATCTAAATATGCTAGATTCTAGATATCTCCATGCAACTCTTTCCGTCACGGGGGAAAGGGCACAGTTTCGCAGAGCCAGACCAATCGGTCTCCATAAGACTCAGTGGTCGGTCGGCTTCGTCGTCGTCTCGGAGTCGTCAAGTCGTCGTCATAGCTGGCATAGGAATATCAGCAGTGCGAACGGAGGAACAGTAGGGAGCACCAGAAGAAGAAGCAGAAATGTACTGACTTCTGTTTGCATTTGGCTGCAGCTGCAACTGCAACAGCAGCGGCAGCGCATGCAGTGCCTGAATAACTCTCCACGACTCGAAGACAGGTTTCTGGTACATCGAAGGCAACATCGCTCAGTTGCTCTCACGTTCTTGCTTCCACACAGGTTGACTACCACACAGCAAAACCGAGGAAGCGACGTGTCAGGGATCGGTGCCAGATGATGCATGGGCAGATTGCCTTTTTGCGCAGCATGTGGATACAGGGACAGACTGCGAATGGAGGCTTGAGCGAGCAATTCCGTTGAGGTGGATTGAAATTGGCGGACTTTTCACCGAACTGCGAAGCTAACTGATATGCTCAAGGGGCCCCTACGGCGTGGCAGCGGATACAAACATATATACAAGCATGCATGTCATGGTCATGGCTTACACACATGCTCAGGTTAGGGTGCTTTCACACTCAACCTGGTCTCATGCCATGACATTGAGGAAAATATCCTAACTAGCCACATGAGGTACAATAGGCATTGTCCTCTAGCAGGTGGCGTCTTCAATCTTCAAGCTACCGTGCGCGGCCTCAGCTACCGTGGTACATACCGTGTATGTCCATCTGTGTAGCATCTGCGGTCTACACCTACAGTTTTGCACGGCTTCCATTGTACACGCTCGACTCAATCAATTTTACGATGAAGTCTGGCTTCATGGACTTTGTGAAACAGTCTGCGGCTTGAGTGGCTGTGTCAACCCAGTCCACTCGATCTCCCCCGGCGGGGTAGATCTCAGCGGTGCGAGCACCGTCGTCTGTAAAAATCGACTGCCTGGGGGCGCTCAGTTCAATCTGTAGCCACACGAGCCGGGGCTTCCGTGTTTAGGTGATCTGCCAAACTACGGCAGTCTGTCAAACACACGTGCGGGACTTGCGTCCTAGCACGCACCTCCCAGTCGGGGCCGGAGCTATCGAATCCGTAGATTTCGGCTAACGCTGCTCTAATACGGTCCCGTGCTCCCTGTGCATTATTTTGCAAGGCGTAGGTTTCTGCCTGGAGAGTTGCTCTGCATACTCTCTTGATCGTCGTGGAGGAGAATGAGACGATCATTGCGCCATAACGACTACAATGAGGATCGCGCAGCTGACTAGCAGGTGCGAGGAAGTGGATACGTCCCTGTTGAGAACGATCTCCTTTCTCGCCTGCGAAGCTCGCGTCTGAAGCGGTCAGGACGCCAAGACTTTCAAAGTCAAACAAACGCTCCATTCCGGTACCTCAGCTTGAAGTCTCGTCCCTTCAAAGCCAACTCCTAAAACCTTGTTAGCCTCATGGAGAGTGCTAACGGTTGCACCTTTTAACGAGCTCTGAAGCTTCGATACACGGTAGATGATATCTGGCCTTGCTTGCCTAGAAATCCACGAAAGGCTGCCGACTACGGACCGTAGCTGGCGTTCTTCTCCTCGGTCCACAGGATCCGAGTGCTTCCGACTCGCCTTGATATCAATGTAAGTGATTTTGTTAGTATTATCGGTAACGTCGATCAAAAAATCCTTCCCGGATGCGTCGAAATGTTTACCGCAGAAGCGTAGGCGTAGTCTTCCAGACTCGCGACGGCCTACTTCGAACTTCTTTAGAAGCCTATCGATGATAATGCCTCCGTTGCCTATCGATGCCCACACGAAGTCATCGACGTTGGTGGTCAGAACGCAAACTACTTTTCCGCCAGCGCGGTACAAGTAAAACGCGGGAAAAATCCTACACACCTGGAAGCCGACTTCGCGTGCTTCGCCCTATCTACCTTTCTCCAGAACCCGCGACCGCTGTCGCAGAGTCCATAGACAGGTGGTACTTTGATGAGAAGCATTGCTTCCGGGTCTACCCCTGGAAGCCCACCATAGGTTGGCGCATGCCCACCCTACCAAGCGGCTCAGCCTGAAAATAGGCATTCCGGATATCGGATGATTCCACGAAAACCCCGTTGGAAGCGGCGAAGGCTGCGACTAGCGCATGCGTCTCCAGGTCTGAGGCAGGCGCGTCGGTTCGAACTTCAGTGGAAGCCTCGAAATTTCCACAAGACACCAGTCGGGACTTGAACTCAGGTTCATAGTCTGGTTTAAGACGTTCATGGAAGTTCTTCATTGTATCGACCCACATAGATGGTATCGGTGTGTGACCGGCATCTAGAAGTTCTTGCAGAGGTTGCCCTTTCAGCGGAATTGCCGCTTGAAAGTCCTCAAATTCCACTCCTTGGCGCGTGATCCGTCGATTCTCGATCGTACGGCAGGAGTGCATTCCCAATTCTTCCAGGCCTCCGGGAGGTCCTTGAGTTCCTGCTCAACCTGTTCTCTCGAAGAGAGACGGTTAAACCAGAAGCCTCTGAGTTTCTGACGAATACTCACGTTCGTTTGCTCCTCGTGTCTGCGTTCCTCAAAGCGACTCCTGATAGACGCTGGCAAGTCGTCCAAAAGGTCTGCACGGCTACTCCTCCTGCTATGGGTAAGAGTTCTTTCTGCATCTGGCTCGACGGTGCTAACACGCCGGGAGCGGGAAGAAAAGGCGGGAGGAGGTGATCTAGATCTACCTCTCTCTTCTTCAAAGATTGACGAGAGTGGGCCAGGGCCGTCTAGGAGACCATAAGATGGTTCTCCATCGTCCTCTTGAGGGACTTCCTGAGAAGCGTCCTCGACGAGAACGTCCTCCGATTCTTCCTCTTCGATGTCCTCACTTGGTACAATTCTGAGGTCCTCAAAATGCTGTTGGCCGCGTACGAGTTCGTCGGGTAGAACTACTAAGGTTTACACTTTCACGTGTGCGGAGGCATTCGGCCACCCCAGGGGTCCGATGCACCGGAACTGCGAAGATGAGAGTACACAAGGGGCGCCAGCCAGACCACGCAGAAAAAACCTACATAAACACAACGGGCTGTCCGTGCAACGATCTTCCGATGACAAATCTTGGCACGCTGTTCGGTTTATGCTGTATGTGGGATTGACAAATCTTGCGGGGCTAAGACTGGGCGAATTGTTCTGGGAACTACCGTGCGTCTCACGATGGAATATGTTTGAGCTACTGGGCTCGACATGCAAAAAACAGTGGCCTCTCCGAAAGGCCTGTTGCAAAATGAGCTCAATTCGTTCAACTGCACTTGTCAATGGAATAAGTGACGGCAGCCCCCTGGAAACCTTCTTGCATGTTCAGAATGAGGCGCTATAAACGGGCTTTGCTTTCGAAAGAAAAGCCTTTGCGACCTAGGCCCCGGAAATGCCACACGAATAAGGTTGGAATTGCATAGTCCAATGACCCGCCAGAGACTGCCTGGAACAATAGTTGTTGCATCTCGAACGAATTCTGTGTTTGCTGGGCTTTCAGACCAGTGAGGAATTCACACAACAAGTAAGCCTAGGGGCCCACGAAGGGGCGCGGAATGGGCGGAGCCCGTGAATGGCTGCTTTCGGATTTCGGTCAATGACAGTTTTGGCTTGTAGTGGGCAGCGGCGTACGCCTTGATGACAAGGCTTTCCTGTCGGCTGAGGCCGGACAGTTCGAACAACAACTCCACACGCATCGGCTCGGAGAGCTCGATGCTAGCGTCCAGGGATTTCGTCGCCGCCGGCTGACGTACGACAGCATCGACTCGCCGCCTTGGCGTGCGAGGACACCTTGCTTTTGGCCAACATTCCTCAATTGGGTAATGAAGTTCCTTGGACCACCTGGTTCGGCTAAGAGATTCTATACCGATATCTCTAGCAAGCTCGAAGGCTTCATCCCGAAGTCCTTCCAACACCTTGTGGACCATCTCCGTCCTCGCCTTGATGGCCTAGGACGTCATCTCGTCCATAGGAGGCAATGGAGAAACGGAGGCCGAGTCTTCCGACTTCGGCGTGCTAGGCTGTGGCCTCGACGGTCTCGGCAGAAGCTGCGGGTGCTTCCACATCGGGCCTCTCCTCAGAGGGTACAGGTGTTGCGGTTGCGGCCTGCGTGGGGCTCGTATCAGGCAGGCGACTGTCGTCGCTATCATCCGGGTCGACTGCCCTAGCTTTACCCTTCTTGCTCTTGGACCGGATGGCGTCCTCGAGAGAGGTCCTATATTCCCAGTCATGGCATGCACGGGGGGTTCCATCGTAGATATAACTACCAAGTCGAGTCTCCAGGGGAGAGAACCTGAGGCCAGCAACGGACATTGCGGCGAAGGCAGGGGGAAAACCTCCCCGGAGGGCAGAGACAAGTGGAAGGAAGAAGGTGAAGTGATAGGAGTGCGCAATGGGTCGATCAAGGCTCACCCGGGCCTGCACAGGCTACCTGGTTACTCAGTCCCGCGGGCTGGTCCACCCGGGGTACCAGCTCCGCTACCAGTTTGAAATTGGCGGACTTCTCACCGAACTGCGAAGCTGACTGATATGCCCAAGGGACCCCTCCGGCAGCGGATACAAACATATATACAAGCATGCATGTCATGGTCATGGCTTCTACGCATGCTCAGGTCAGGGTGCATTCACAGGTGGCAAGACTAGCCATGTGCACTTGCGAAGTTACGGAGTTTTCGGTGCTGCCAGAGGTTTAGTGCCACAGAATATTATGTTAATTATACAGTGACTGCTATCGTCAGAGGTAACCGCTCAGCCTGCACGAGCACTCAAGAGCAAAACAAAACATCCTCCTTGGGCGTAGGCTGATGGAAAACTCTGCCTCCCAGAGCACTTCTACCTGCAAACGTGCCTGCGCGCATGTAGCATGCTGACTATGTCAACACGCATGGCCACTCCGGCGGCTGAGTTTCGCACTTTCTCTTCTCCTTCATGTTCGACGAAACGTTGAACCTTCCAGCCAAACTTGTGCACAAGGGATCGGTTCCCGACGAGCACCCCCCCCCTCCCCGGCCCCCTGCTAGGGCGACAGTGGCCTTTACTGCCCTTTGCTGCTCTGTACTGCCTTTCGCTGCCCTTTACCTGCCCTTTACTGCCATGTACTGCCCTGCACTGCTCCTTACCTGTCCTTTGCCATCTACCTGCCCTTTACCTGCCCTTTACTGCCATGTACTGCTCCTTACCTGTCCTTTGCCATTTACCTGCCCTTTACTGCCCTTCACTGCCCTTTACCGCCTGCTACTGCCCTTTACCTGCCTTTTTCCTGCCCTTTACTGTGCCCCTTACTGCTCTTTACTGCCTTGCACTGCCCTTTACCTGCCCTTTACTGCCCTTTACTTCTCTTTACCTGTCCTTTACTGCCCTTTACCTGTCATTTTCTGCCTGCTTCTGCCCTTTACCTGCCCTGGACTTTACATTACTGCCCTTTACTGCCTTTTACTGCTCTTTACTGCCCTTTTCTGCCTTTTACTGCTCTTTTGCTGCTCCTTTACTGCCCTTTACTGAACCTTGCTGCCTTTTACTGCACACTGCACTTTACTGCCCTTTACTGCCCTCTACTGCCCCTTTCTGCGTTTTACTGATTTTACTGCTTTTCACTGCCCTTTTCTGCAGGCACTCTACACATACCGCATGCATGTACAGCTCGCTTGTGTTGTGATTCGTCCAAGTTTTTTCTTGCAAGACGGATATCTGATTCAACAGTAAAGCTCAACGGTATTTGGCAGTTGTGATTTGTCGCATTAGCTGGTTTTTCCCCCACTTGAACTCTGTGACGGAGGGGGGCTATGACGTTTGCCCCCCCCCCGAGATGTTGAGAGGGACGTGGGAAAACACCGTGGCAAGTTCAAGAATCTGCGGCAGATCGGAACCGGGAAAAAAGGAAGGTTTGTCAGTGCATCGATTTCAACAAGCCCGAGGACAGCGCTCTGTATAAAACCATGCGAACACTCTGTCACACACACACACACACACACACACACACACACACATCGGGCCTCCAGCGTCTGACCCGAACCCGGACCCAAAACACTGCGGAACGCACGGAGGCACGGAAGCGAAGGAGTCAGGCTTCCATGACGATTGGACGATTGCGATTCTTTTCAGGTGTGGCTAGAGGTGCAGGCACGGCAATCCGCCCTCTCCTTGTTTTCTGAAGCAACCGCTTGGCGTGAACGAAAGTACGAAATCTATGACACCAATGCCAAAGCTTGTCCAAGCGCGCGCTTGGGCAGCTACCACACTCCCTACACTGCCCCACACTCTGCGGACACTGGTGGCCCGCAGCTTGGCTCCGCACTCGGAAAGGTGCAAAGTTTGAGAGGAGCCGACGAAGCCGTGGCTGTTAAAGCTTACTGTGCGGCTCGGCGGCAAAAGTGATGCAACACCTTCACGGACAATGCAAAGGACCCAGTGCTCAACAAAGTCTCAACTTGCTGAGATCCAGACTTACCGATGACCTCGCCAGGATACAAGAGGGTGCGCTCGCACTCTCCAGCGGGTGCCTGGCCTTGCGTTCCTCCATGAGCTTAAAAGCTTCCCTGACTCTGTGGCTGCAAAACTCCAAGTCAATGGGAAGGGAATCCAGACAGCATGGAATGGGCCTGAAACGATCGACCGGGAACTCGGAGCCCACATAGGGCTTCAGCTTGCCCTCACTGGCCTGGCAGGCAGTCTCGTGGTCTCTCTCAGAACTACGACAAAATTCACCGGTGGATACACTGAGAGGCACGCCAGTCGGAGGAGCTCCAACATTGTTTCCCTTGCCAGCGCTGGCTCCAAACCTCACGCTCACGACATGTACACCTGAGAAGTGTGGCAGATGACAGCAGGAGCCAGTTTTTGTTTTTTTCTTTGCGACTGTCACGGCTCACGCCGGCTCGCGAATCGCCGGGCGTCTCACCGGTCGTCCGGCATAGCCGATACTTGCCCTTCCACGCATCTCCCTGTCTCCGTCACACCGGTCCCAGCCGGTCCACCGGCAGGTCTCCGACGCCAGGCTGGGCCGCGTCTCCTAAGAGCGCGGCTTCGAAGGGCACCAGCAAGACAATGAGCCCGGTGGGGTTCGAGTTCATGGACCCTCCAAGGTGTGAAGTCGGTGTGAAGTCAGGATCTTGTCGAACACGTCCGGGTCACCTCTGCCCACGCCCTGCACTCCGCACCCACTGCGTCGCCTGGAGGCGGAGCTCCGCCGCGCGCGGGCACTCTGCCAAGGACAGGGGCTCAGAAGTCCTTGGGAGGAAAAAGGCGCGAAGGCTTCCCAGACTACTTCGCGTAGTCGCTCTACCTGAGCGCCGGGCAGTGGGCAGAGGCCACCATTGCTTTGCAAGGCCTTCGCCAGGTTCGTCCTCCGACCGAGCGGCCACAAGAAAGTTGCATTGACATGAGTCAGAGTCTTAATATGTGCTCTCTGCTTGTAGTTATACGACAAAGATATTAAGATATTGCTGTCGTCGTTTTTGCCTCTCGAAGACGTGCCCGGCCGGCGAGCGCACCTCGGCTCTCAAAGCGTCCAGGAGTCTAGGATGCGGTGGTGGCGTGCGGCTGAGCTTCTGGATCCACAAGCAGCTTTCCGTCAAGCCGACCTCAGCCGGCCCTTGACTGGGAATCGGAATGACAGTAACTTGCGGCAGTTGAGTAGTCGAGGGGCAACATAGCTCGGCGGGGGCATCTCTGAGCCGCTCCCTGCGGCCAAGACATGCAGAAATCTGGGGACTTGCGACGAGCTCACGACACCAAGGAACCTTACTGCTGAGGCCGCCTGAGGCTCGAATTCCCGGAAGGCCTCGCGATCGGGGCTTTGCCCGCCGGCGGCGTGGGCGCTTCCGGCTCGGGCTCCGTGGGCTCCGTGGGCTCCGTGGGCTTCGCCGAGGGTGGCGGTGGAGGCGGAGGCGGCGGCGCCGGGGTGTCAGAGGCCGCGGCACCAGTGCTGGCACTGACGCAGGAGTACCAGCGCTCCCATGTCTCCGGCCGCCGCACAGGAGCACGAGACCTGAGATCTCAGACCGAGAACTAAAAAAGCTGCCTGGCCTTGTCTTCGCCTTTAGTTAAAGTTCCCAAAAGAAGATGGTCCCGGGAGTTCTCCAACTGAGACGTTCGCCTGGCCAGGTGCTGAGTGACCTGGGCTTGCTCCTTGTCGGTGAGGCGCGAGAGCGCCGATCGCAGCTCCTGCGCTCCGTCTTCCTCGGGCTCCAGGCCCGCTCCTGCAGCGAAGACCACCCAATGCGCCATCCAAGAAGCGGAAGGGGAAGCGGAGGGAGTGCAGAGCCAGGCTCTCAGCGCTTCCGAGGCTTCAGAGGCCGGGGGCGGGGGAGGCAGCAATTGCGCGAGCAGGGCCAGCTCGGAGACCCAGCGAAGCTCCAAGTCCTCAGGCGCAGAGCGGGCACTAGCAGCACTAGCACTTCTCTCCTCTTTTCTGAGACAGTGCAGGGAACTGATTAGGATCGCTCCGGCCTCTGGCGCAAGGCCGAAGACCAAGCCCCAAAGACTCCTGCCATAGCCAGCTGCTTCAGCCAGGAAGGCGTCGATGACTCCGGCGGCATCTGCATGATTGCTGATGCCAGTGTCCGCGTTCGCTTCTGCAATGACATCCGCCCAGGCACCGGCTTGGCTTTGAACCGGCTTGGCAAGTGCTGCGACAAACGGCACCAGCGCCTTTACGCACTCGGCTTTCCGTGAAGACCTTGGCCGAGCGTGCAGACAAAGTGCAAATCCGAATCAGTGGACTACAAAACACAGAGCCGGGTCTTGCGGTTGCGGGCACCGTCCTTTTGTGGTCGCCAAGGTGCGCCTCCGCGTGGTCCAGCAACGGCTTCAACAGCGACGAGTCGCAGGCAGCCAGTGCCAGACGACTTCGGTGCAGATCCAGACCAACGAGCCGCTCTTGCATGGAAAAGCATCCGATCACACCCAAGTCCTTGTATGACCACCATGCAGACCGTACGCAGACCCCTCGCAAGAGCCCCAATCGCCGAGGTGCGTCGGCGATGACATCTGCCTTGCCGCTTCGCTTTGCTTCTGATGTGATTTTCAACTCATGGGGGACCCTTGACGAGTCTGTCTGGGCCTCCAGTTCGCCACCGAAGGCGATGTCCGGAGAAGGCAGACCTGCAACCAAAGAGGTTCGTCATGATATGCCGGTCCCTTCGTGTTCCAGAGACGTCGACATTCTTGGGCAGGGGCCGCAAAGCGCCAGCAGCACCGCGTTCTTCAGCTCCGGGAGCTCGCAGGGGAGGAGGGCCTCCGAAACATGCGAAAGGAGGCCGGGGCCACGGACTCTCTTAAGTGGGTTCCTCGAAGCCGGAGCTATCGTCGGAGCTGGAGCTGAGCAGGCCCTTGCTGAGGACCAGGGCCCACTGGGGATCCCCATTGGCCCACTCCCACAAGGAAGCGGGCTCCAGGCGGCCGCCCTCGAAGCGGGACCTCGGACTGGGACGTCGCTTTGTTCTCGCACTTGCTCGAACATCTTCCAGCCCCAGCGGCAGGATGGTGAGGATCCAAACACAGATCAGCTGAAAGGAGCTCTGCAGCTGTCTCTCTTCCTCCCCACTGCTTGCTTCAGCCTCGAATCGACAGAGCGCCCCGTAGACCTCGCTGACAACAGGTCAAGGCCACTTAGACGGGAATGTGTCGCTGCCTGACCTGCATGGAGATCATGTCAAAATCCGCAGCCACCGGTTCAAGATACCTCCCGCAGGGCGAAAGCTGGCTCGGATTGAGGACTCCCAGTTTTCGATGTCTTTCGAGGTGCGGGGCGATCTGGGCGCGCTTCGCATAGCCTTGGTCGCCCGCACGCTCACGCAAGGCAATCAACCATGGATGGCTTCGATGCTATGAGCTCCTCGCGGTGGCTCGGGATGCTCATGTCGTGGCTGCCTAAACGGAATGCAAAACAGTTCAATCTTTAGCCTGTAACCAGAAACAGAAGTTCCTCCGGAGCAATCAGCCGAGGCACCCAGGGACAGCAGCCCCGCCACCGCAGCGAGGCCTCTGAGAAAAAAACACCCTTGGACTTCGCTTGGACATTGCTTGGACATCGCCGGGCGGCTCATGGCAATGGCCCTGGCCAGCTCCACGCTGAAGCCCCACCTCAAGTCTACAGACAGAGCCAGCTGAAGCTAGAGCAAACACAGAGAAGCACCGGGCAGCCGGCACGACCAGGCTCTGGTCAAAGCACTCCGTCATGTGCGAAGCCAGCTCCAGGTCTACCGCATTGGTCAGCCCTGCGAGTGCGAGAGTGCGTGGCATGATTGGATCCGCGGTGACAAGAGCTGGCGTGCTGAGGCCGCCTATGCAGTCCAGGGCCAGTTGGCACACAAGCGCGATGGCCTGCCATGCAGCGGTCCACACTCCACTCACTCGACATCAGACAGCGGCGAACCTATATACAGTCAACTACCATCCTGCCTTTTGAAGCCAGACTGGGCAACAATTAATTCGTGTTGCAGATTTCGGGGTGGCCTGTGGCACCGTGACGGCATCCGTTCCTCCAAGCAGATCCAGAGTTTCCCGGACCTGCTCAAGGCTGCTTGCACTGCTTGCACTGCTTGCAGCATGTGAACCGCGGACAGTCAGACGCACCGCGGCCGGAGGCCCGGAGGCCTGGCGCTCGAAGGACTGCGCACGATCGGCTCCTACACACCGGGGGAGGCTCGTGTGCAGCGGGGAACGGCAGCGCTTTGATCCAGGCTAAGGCTGCCACCGACGCAGTTCACCAGCCGCAAGCTGCAGGCACAGGATGCGACATGTTGCAGAGCTCCGATGATCTCACCGTACTCCATGGCTGAGATAGCCCCATTGGCCCATTACCTAGTGCCCTCCGGCAGGCCGGGCCGGAAAAGGCGACGCACGACAAGTTTTCACTCCCAGCTATGGCTATGACCTCTATGCGATGCAGGAAAGACGTTACAACAAGCTCAAAAGCCTGAAAGGCTGCCAATCGGCTGCGTTAGGTTGCAGCAGCAACGAACAGCAAGAGAACAGCAACCAAGGCGCGGAAAAGCTCTCTTCGGAGTCCCCAGGCTGGGGTCTTCCCTTTGGCTTGCTCAGGTCGGCGCCCAGTTGGGCACCAGATCGGACTCCCACCAGATCAAAGCCCTTGATCAGAGCCTTCGCTTCTCTGCTTTCGGGGGGCTGCTTGTGCATGCTTGTGCTTCCGTCACAAGCACCGCGCCATGTTGATTCCGAACTTTGGGATGGTACCAGACCTGCAGTGCGCTGGGCGCGCCGTCTCCTACGAGGCCACTCTGTGCCGCCCGGCGCGAAGCCGACGACGAGAAGCCGCGCGTAGCCCTTCGGTGTCACGCATCTCCTCAGAGCACGCCAACTTGGCGGGAGCTGAGCTGCACCACGCCACTACGCCACTACGCTCTTCCAGCCATCGCCAGAAACTTTCTTTCTTTGGCTTTGGAACCTCGTTGAGGCAGTGGCACACACTGGTCAAAGATCTCACCTCCGACCGGGTCGTAGATCACCTAATTGCAGACAGAAGGCACAGAAGGAACACCGGGAAACAAAGGGCTTCTCTCTTGCAGAGATGCCATGCACTGAGGAGGAGGCGTCGCAAAATTCGCCTTTTGTTATCTCTCCAACCTTTGTGCAACATGCCCCTTCGATATCGTGCTCAGAGGCTCGGAAAGTGATGTTCGTCACAGTGAGCTCGCAGCTGCGTCTTTCAATTTCTGCTTGCTGTAATTCACCACATAGTCTGCTCCCAACTGCACACAGAAAATATTGCTAAGCGAGCTGAAATGCCGATGCGAGCTGCTCCGATGGCCGAGCCTTCTTGCACATTTCCAGCTTGTCGTCGGAGCTCGCCGCTGCAATGACCTTCGACCACTAAAGATCTTGCTGGGCAATGGTCTTGAGTCCTATGTCCCAACTGAACCAAACGTCCCAGCGATTTTAGATCAGCAATCTCGGCAGGCCATGTTGAGCAGTCTCTTTTTCCGCGGCCACGGCACATCTCCGTCGAAGCCTTCTTCCTGCGCGGTAAAGACGCCAAAGACCTCTGAGACCGCCGACGGCTGACCGGCCCCCGGGGCCCCCGGCCCCGGCCCTCTCTTCTGGTGTCCTCCGTGATCCGTCCTTTCCGGCCCGGGGGCCGGAAGATCTCTCCGCGACTCCGAGTCCGCCAGCTCAAGCTCAACTCTTGTGTGCGGTGGCGTCACTGGAAGTCCACCACGACACTCCGCATTTCCCCGTTCACGAACCACTCGGAGAGCGCAGGATCATCGCACTTCAGAACCGCATTGAAGAGGCTGAAGAGCCAGGCCTCGGATTTGCAAGGCTGCCACAAACCTTGAAAGTCCAGGCTACTCCTTTCTCGTTCCTTTTTTGGACGGGAGGGGCCGGGCCATTGGGCCATCGCTATGAGACCGCGCTGAGC
Organism: Symbiodinium sp. CCMP2592; assembly: GCA_905221615.1. NCBI lineage: Eukaryota > Dinophyceae > Suessiales > Symbiodiniaceae > Symbiodinium > Symbiodinium sp. CCMP2592. Next base: position 152,455 of record CAJNDT010006214.1, read on the forward strand.
CGTCGCTTTCGGCCTGGCTAAATCGTCCCCAGATCTCCGACAAGGCGCTGAGTGAGTAGAGACCACGATCTCCGTCTCAGAACGATTGCGAATCCAGAGCATGAAGTCGTAGGCCCGCTCGGCGACTTCCAAGTCACTCTCCATGTGCAAAGTCGAAAGCAGAGGATCCTGGCTCAAGCTCGGAATCGAAATGTCACGGAACTGAAGGAAACGCCCCTCCCTTGAAAACCTCTTTCCCGGGTTGTCGGCCCATGTCGGCCCCGGAAGGCCTCCTCTGGTATCAGCGAGAAATCCACATTGGGAAAGTCCTGCTTAGCATCGCTAGCGGATCGCCGGTAGTCACAAGAGTTGCCGTGGCTCTTCTCCTTGCCTCAACAAGGGCGCGGCACACTCAACTTACGAGCTTTACGCTCTCGCTGGGCCAACAACCCCTTTCCCCCAAGTAGGGCAGAAAGGTCACAGGACTCGTGTGCAATGAAGGGAACGTGGCCGATGGCGTGGGCGAAAGCGATGTTCGAGGTCATCAAGGCACGGGACATCGGTGAGACGACCACCAGCTCAGCCTTCGTCTCCCGCGCCCGGCTCTGCAGAACCTTCGCCTGCAGCCTACAGGAAAGAAAACTTGAAAGGACTAGACAGTTAGACACTTGGAGTCATGGTAGAGCTAAGGGAGTAGAAAGAAAACCCAACCCCGCTCCGCCCCGGCCGCCCCGCCGGCCTTCCGATCTCCGTCAGGGGAGGGTCGAAGACCTGAAAGAAGACAAGGCCGACGAGGCGACGAGGCGACGAGCAAAAGCGGAGCCCGCCTCCGGGATGTTGTAAGGTTTCGCCTTCACCTCCGCTCCGTGAGCTCACGCGGAACTGCTCTCTCTCTCTCTCTCTCTCTGTCTTCGCCCTTTTTGATTGGACGATCGGCATGGTAGACTTTGCAGAAGTCATTCAGGGAGTTGTGGAAGCCCTGGCCGTGGCGGATGAAGTGCAGAAGCCTCAGAACCGAGCTCCGATCCGAGTGGGAGCGAGACTCAGAAAGAGCGAAGCTTCGGCCACGGGCACTTTCCGGAGGTCGGGGCTTTCGCGCTCTGATCCGCTGCTCTGCAAAGCATCTGCACCGGCCAGGCCTGGCAGAGACCGGAGAAGGGTCGCAGAGACATCTTGGGAGGCATGCCGGCATGCCCAGGCCATGGGATGCGGCCACGGTCCGGCCTTCCCCAACACCTTGGCTGCACGCAATCGCTCGCGGTTCTTGGCACCGTCCTGCAAGGCCGTCTCCTGACACGTGGCCCACAGACACGGCAAAAAGCGCCTCTGTCCACGCCTTGGAGGTCTCCGTCCACAAGCTTTTCTGCAGCGCTGCCAGGCCCTGGAACTCTGCATACTCCTCGATTGCACCATTGCACGGTTGCACGGGCACCGCTTCCGAAAGCTCCTGCGAAGGCCTGGCCGTCTTCTGGAGGCTTGCAAGAGCCCACCCGACGACGGCACCGATCAACGCCCCGGCCACGGAGGACAGCATGGCAGATTTTGCGGAAAAGAAGGTTCTGTGTTCTCGTGCGCACACGCGCGCTGAGCGTCACTGGATGCTTTGACACTTGTCATGTGCATCAAACATCCGAGATGGTTCCAGGATCAGGCTTGACGAAGGACTGCAGGATAATTTGCAGGAACTCCCTCAGACTCCTCAGACTGTCATTCTCGGGCCGGGCCGGGCCGGGCTGCCGGCTTTTGCGCCGACGGCTTTGCCCAACTCCACGGCCATGGAGCCCATGCCGCCCCCGGCCCCGGTGACCTCAAAAGCAAAGTGGAGCACCCTCACCTTCTTTGGTGCAAGAGTCGGAGCACACTTTGCTCTGCTGCTGAGCTTGACGGCCAACAGCCACTCTCCGGCTTTCAGCCGCCCTCGGGTCACGAGGCCATGGTAGCCTCGTCGTGGCCATCTTCTTTTCTTCTTCTCCCTCTTCTTCCAAATCTTCTTCTTAGTCCGGACTCCCTCGTGCACGCCAGTTGTAGAGGACAGGGGAGCGACCCCTGCCCTCGCGTCAGAGTGACCTCCTATACTGTATATACTTTTTGTGGGGCAATTATAGAGAAGCACAAGGAAGAATGCCAGGTCTCACCAACAGGACAGCAGGAGCATCCACTAAAGACAATAGGCTACAGGGCTTCCTCACGACTGGCCGGGCCTGTCATGTAGCCCATGTGAAAGCTGGCCTCGGAAGCTCCGACTACATGGGACCAGCACTGCCGGCACCGCCGCTTCCCGGAGCCAAGGGGCCGGGCCCCTTGGCTGAAGGAGAGCGTGTCCGGCATCTTGATGCACATCTCAGAAAAACGCCAAAGCTTTCTTTGGAGAGTGCGTCTGAGATGCACGGAGCTCCATGCTCTTCAGCTTCGGGCCTGTGCCGGTAGCACGAGCTCTTCTGCAGCACAGCCTCCCATGGTGGCCTGGGCATCTCTCCGCCAGATGCACACTCCTGAAGAGTGCAATTTGAGTTAAGAGTGTGGCATAGAAGACCTTGTCGCCCACGGACAAGCCACTGACCTCGCCAGGCGATCTGCCGAATCCCCGCCGAGAAGAGCCGAAGGAGCGGCCTTGGATCCGGTCTCTGCCACAACGCCCGCACCTGTGCACGCCAGTGCACGCCCGCTTGCGCTGTCGAAAAATGCAGAACCCTGGCCCCAGCCCGCCTTCCGTGCACCTGCAGGCGCAGGAAGGGGTTCAGCTTAGAAGCACCCTCAAAGAGACTCCAGGAATCCCGCAGTACGAAGGGCAACTTGGGCTTGTATTGGTACCTGCGAAGATCGTACGAGTAATTTGATACGGCGTCTTTCCGGCTCAGGCCAAGTGCAGGCCTACGGTGCGCACTTGTTCTGCATCATCAGTAGCTCGGGAAAGTTTAGGGAAGCCGCTCTGGCAGAAATCCGCACCTGCGGCGGGGAACTTCCAAAGCTGGAAAGCGACGAGGACCTGGCCTCCTGATCGCCCAGCTGTGCTTTGCGAGGAAGCTCGCGCAGAACTGCTGCCTGCATTGCTTCAGAACACACGTCTTGCTTTCGTTGCTTTTGTACTACTGCTGCTCCAGGCATGAACCGGCTGTGCCTCAATACCTTCCGACGCAGATGCCGAGATCTTCTCGCACATGACAGCCCTGACAAGGAGCATCGGAGACACTTGCAAAAAAATCTCTTCCGGCTCTTCCTGTCACGAGCCTGTAAGTTCCTTGCGCCATGTCTTCCGGCAGAACGGGCTTAATCCACAAAATTCTTCTCAAATGTTTACAAGGGTCATGACTCTACCTCTTGGTGCACTGGATGCCACTGACTCACTTGCTGCTCTTGGTCAACGCGGCTATCGGAGAAGCCGGCTAGCCGCTGAGCCCTCCAGGCCCAGAACAACGACCAGCTCAGGAAATATCCACCCGTTGGTTGCTGTCCACCTGGAGACTCCGGAGCCCCGCGCCCGCATGGGATTCCAGTCGACGTGGCCATTGGCCGCCAGCTAATTGAGGAGTCGCTCTTGGTGTCTTAGTGTGCCCGGTGACTTGCCCACCAACGTGCGAGTAAGTGCAGACTTCCGTTGCGTCGCTGGGCAGCGTTCATGGTGGTACTCCGACAGAGGTGCTGTAGCGGGCTGGCAGTCTTCGGAGCATGGCAGGTAAACGATCGCCAAAGATTGCCTGGGCCTCTGTGGGGTTTCCCCGAAAAACGCCTCAGTCTGCATTGGGCTCTTTGTCTTGTGCAACCAATCTTTGGTCACGAGCGTCTGCGTTTCACGCGAAGCTCCCCTCAGGCGACTCAGCTGGCTCTGGCTTCCGCTTTTCGGGAAGCATCGGGAAGCGCCGGGGTGAAATGATGCGATGCAGCAATGCAAGGGCCAACTGCCTAATCATCATCTTGTTCTGCCGCTTCGGGTGGGTTTACAAGGCAGCCGTGCCGAGGTTTATAGGCCCCTCGCTCTCAGGAAAGCAAGCCGTGCGTCTTGCAGGCTGGCATGTCTCCGTCCTCAGAGCGCGACGAAAAATAACCCAGCAGAGCTCGGCAAGCGCGGGTAGCGGATTCGCGGACTCGGCGGGCCGGAGCTTAGGCACGGTCCTTTGGGCAAGTGGTCACCGGGGCGATCGTGCTGCCCTCTCGGCTGGTCGCGATTTGCACTAACACCAGCTGCTGCGAAGGGGCGCTTCCGCCCTCGCCTCGAAGTGCAGGCCGCAGATCTGCCTCCCGCGCGGCACGGGGAAGCGCAGGGACCCGAAGGCCTTTCGCATGTGCACCAGAAGCAGATCGGGAACACAAGGTCTGAGAGTCTGAGTCTGCGGCCTTGAAGATGCTTGCGAACGAGGTGTAGCATGCAGTGGAAGCGCCCAGGAAGGCATCCCGAGCCAACTGGCAAACAAGCACAACAAAGACTCGTGATCGTAACATCACTGTTCCGTCTGCCTGCCCAAACCTGAAACAGGCCACAGCCACATGCCCACGCCACAACACGCAACCCCATGTGCGATGCCTTGTGGACAGCACGGCCCACACGGCCACCCACAGATGCCACGGCCGCGGGCTCCTTACCGATTACCAAACACCGAGCTTCACGTATGCATGAACGAACACTTTCCTGCGTTCTGCGAAAGCTGCGGATGATGCTGCTGCTGCTGCTGCTGATCATGCTGCGAAGCGTTGGTGGCAGTCGTTGTATCAAGTGCCTACCACCGAGCCCCGGCGGTGCTTAGTCATTTTTTGGGTGAAGGGGCTTTCTCAAAAGGGTACTTCTGGTAGTTGGATACCCATACGATAAAATACAAAAACATTCAGAAACATATGCAAACCCTCGAAATCATACGATAAAGTTCGTTTTTAATTCAAACCAGATTTGTTTTTGTTTTGATTTCTGTGATTTTTTGACTGACGGGGGGCGGATATTTGTATTTTTTCGTTTTTTTTGAAGTTTATTGAATTTTTCTGATCTTTTGTGTCTTATCATGAATGTTTCTGAATGTTTCCGAATGATTATTTATTTGGACTCGTGTGCCACGCGAGCACTCCTTTTTTGACCGAGGCAGCGGTCATGATCAGCGCACCGTGGACATGCCACAGCACGGGTGAAAAGCCAGGGGGCCTACGAGGGCCGGACGTCTCCTGGCATCTCTAGGCCTTTCCTCACCTGCGGGTGGTAGGCCATGGTAAAAGGTGAAACTGCACCGCGGTGCGCCTCCCTACTGCACCGCGGTGCGGGGAGGGCACGGGCGGGAAACCAAAAGCTACGCGCGCATGACGTCCAAAGCAAATGTCATGCAAGGTGCGCGCCGTAGGTGCTCCTACTGCATGACAACGGCCCATTGGACTCGTGTGCCACGCGAGCACTCCTTTTTTGACCGAGGCAGCGGTCATGATCAGCGCACCGTGGACATGCCACAGCACGGGTGAAAAGCCAGGGGGCCTACGAGGGCCGGACGTCTCCTGGCATCTCTAGGCCTTTCCTCACCCGCGGGTGGTAGGCCATGGTAAAAGGTGAAACTGCACCGCGGTGCGCCTCCCAACTTAAAAGCGCTCCCCACTAAAAGTGAGCGAGAGCGATTGCCTTCCTCGCGCAGCGTTACGGCTTCAAGAGAAGCTGGCGGCACTGCTGCACGAAGTGAGGGAGGCGAGGGAGGGCAGAAACAGTAAGCTGTTGCTGCACCAGCAGTGCGCGGGCTTCATCAAGGTAGATGCGGCAGGTTTTTTGATCCTGCCATCTTCCCATAATCATGGTAGCTTCAAAATTCTGTGAGGTTTGCCAGTGAAAAGTGGCACCTCCTCGGCGAAGGCCGTAGGGAAGGAAGGTGCCTTCTTCCAGCCCCAGGAAGACTACCAGTTTCTGGAACCTTGCCCGAAAAGCTTGCATCGAAGAGTTAATTATGGATCGATCAGTTGACCACGACGCCATAGCTGCAGGCAGCACCCGGCACAAAAAAGGGTCAAAAAGTGAGACGCTCTGCGCTCTCCCGCGGGAGGTTTTAGTGTGTGGCAAGGCTACCACCACGTGTCCCGAGCGCAGGCAGGAAACGTCCCTGGGCCGCAGCCCGTATATTTCAGTAGTACGAAGAAAAAAGAGAAACTGGATGAGAAGTGCCACTGCCAGCCGTTTTTGGCCAGCGGCAAGGGCAGCTCCTGCCATAGCTTGGACCATGGACCACGGGACTGGCGTGGCTCGGCAGGGCTTGTACACTTTCATCCAGTTGGAGTAAAGTTGCGTGGCAGTATAAAGTCTCGACCGCAGTCGGGGGAGGAACCGTTTAAGGGCTGAACAGCAGCCCCAGCATACCCGGGTGAGTCCCCCTCTTGGAAGGATTCATTCATGAATTCCCCAAGCGCCGAGTCAAGGGCTTTCACGGAATTGGGCAGCTCAAGATCCTCCCTTGCAAGAAAGGCAAAAAAGCGGAGCAGGGCACGGCGGTAGTTGGCTCGGGATTTGGGGTTCAGACCTTGGAACCTAAGGTGGAGCTTAGGAGCCATGGTGAGGGGCAAACCTCCTGGACGCAGTATCGGCAAAGTTCCACGCCGAAATGGTCCATAGCGCCAGCGTTTGCAGTTGCGCCGCCAACTGTGTCGCCATCATCCGTCGAGCCAACCTTATAAGTGATTCATCTAGGCCCGGGGGGCGTTAACCCTTGCTGCAAACGGGGTCGAAATAAAAAAAGGTTATGAACCGTTTTAGAAAAATTGCATTCGTTCTAATAGGGTTTAAACCGTTCACTCAAAAGCTGCGTTTTCCCAACCAAAAAAAACACGTCCCCTTGAAACAAAATCGGTCCTTTTCTGGTAGCACGCACAAGCCCTCGCCAGTCCAAAACCCTCCCTAACAAGTCCCATAACACATCCCTATTACCGTTCAGAAACTACACAAGCTCAGGTCCTCTTTTTCCACTGTTCCGACACTCACGCTCGGAGCACCTGGTTTCTGTAGTCCCCTGCATTCCCCTGCCTTTCTAGCCGTATACATACTACCCATGAGCCTCTTTCTTCAAGGCGGCTGGCACTGGGCGCATCGCGAAGCCTTCGCGGTAGCACCCTGAGCCTGCTGCCCTGAATGAAAAGTCTGCGGCCCGTGGCCAAAAACTGCATTGGCTGAAAAAGCTCCCCAGCAGCCAGGACGGCAACAGAAACTTCAAGGCCAAGCCTCAGGAACTGCTTCTCAGCATTGATCGTCGTCGTCATCAAAATTAAGATCCAAAAGCTCGTCAAGCTCTTCGCGGGCAGAACGCATCACCCTCAAGTCAGCGATCATCTTCGCATGCTTCTCAGCCAGAAGATTGTTTTTTTCCTCCATCACTTGCACCAGCTGCTGTGCTAACTCCGCGGCTTTGGAGTGCAGAGTTCTGTTCAGTTCCTGCAGCTCACTCACCTTCGACTGGGAGGCTTCTAGCTGTTCTTGCAAGGACTTTTCTGAGGACTTCTCAGCCACCTCATTGCGGGGTTTCGGTTTTGGGCTTGGGTCCTCGTTGATATTCACGATAGTAGGCGGCGGATACAGCTCTACCTGGGTGTCTGGAAAATCGCCTTCCCATTCCAGGCATGCATTCTTGCGCTTCAGGCCAGTCTGGTGCACTGCAGTAGAACTAGCAGCAGGCACAACCGGTGAAGCCAACGTGCGCCCCGCTGCCCAAGTCCCTGGATCAACCTGGCTGTCGAACAGCACAGAGTCGTTGTCCAGCATCACTTGGCTATCGAACAAACGTTGGCTGGACATCCTGAAAGGCACACCGCTCAACACCGAAACTGACAGAGCTTAACTTCTGCGGTTCATGAAATGCAGCAGTACAGCAAATGCTCTCCCCTGTCCCATCCTAGATGATATTAATGCATAAACCTTGGGTGGGACCTCGGGACACAGACCTCAGGACACACAACCCCGGACATGCCCCGGACATCCCGGACATGCCCCGGACATGCCCCGGACATGCCCCGGACATCCCGGACACCACCCCGGACACCACTCCGGACATCCCGGACACCCCCTCCGGAACATCCCGAACACAACCCCGTCCCCCCCCCCGAAACTCCTGACATAACCCCGGACACCCAGGACTCCCTACGGCCCTACGGCTTTGGCCCACAACTTTTTTGTTTGTGGGTTGTCTGAGAGCAGATTGTTGACAGGTGAATCGATACATCCCTTTGCAAGCTTCAAAAGTGAAGCTTGGCTGACAGGGAACCCGGTGACACTGTGCACAGTAACACCCTGAGAAACCCGACCTCAACAGTAAGCACGAGTGTGTACCCAAACCGCTTCTCCAGAGCCTACAGCTTCAGATACTGCTGAGGTCTGTACTTGTCCTAGTCCTAAGGCTCTGCTCTCAGACGCTGATCCCACTATTCTCCCGCACGTCTTGGTGTCAGTTGTATCTTCCCAGGATTCGGAAAAAGGCAAGAATGGGTTAGCTGCAAAAGCAGCAGCCCACAGTGTAGCTGCCAAGCAGCACCCCTGCCAAAGGGATAGCTGCGAAGCAGCACCCTTGCCGATGGGTTAGCTGCAAAAGCAGCAGCCCACAGGATAGCACCCCTGCCGAAGGGATAGCTGCGAAGCAGCACCCCTGCCGAAAACAACTGTTAAAAACCGCACCCCGATGAGATGGGGTTGCGGGGAGCAGGCAAGTGGGTAGCCAACAGTGGCAGCCACGAAGCCAAGGTGAATGATCCATAAGGTCACAGGTTAGCAGCAGAAGCTGCAGCCTGGACGCTAAGGATGCCGCACAGTTCACCTCTCGCGGATCCACTTCAGCAGCTGGCCGGTTCTTTTGGACTCCAGTGTCGGGTCCTGTTGGACCTGCCTCTCCAGGTGAGTGAGAGCCGTCTGGAGGCTTTTGTCAGACACGATGTGAATCCTGGCTCCGTGGCAGGTCTCAGGTCCCTGCAGGCTCAGATGAACGAACAAACAATTCGTGGGCAGCACGACTCCCCTCCCAGGGTGGCATGTCACACACCAGCCATCCCGCTCAACTGCCGTGAGGAACTCTTCTGCACGCATCCGCTCCAGGTGCTGCAGCATCTCGGCCGTCGTGTTGCCGGCTAGCTTCTTCACGGGGAACCCCAAGTAGATCTCCTTGCCTTCGCAGCAGATGCGCAATTCGGGCAAGCCCCAGTCAGTGGACATCGAGAGGCGGCCGGAGTCCCCGGCCATCTGGTAAAAGTACAACTGCCAGATCTCTTGCAGCTCCTTGCTCGAGGGTCGTGCCACGGAACGCAGTGGCACCGGCAGGATCTGGTCCAGCTGCTGCAAGAAGGGCCTGGCCACATTGTCTCTGGTGACCACCGCACACGAATACTTCTGGCTGCTCCTCAGCAGCATCTGCTCCACCCACTTCTTTTGCTCGCTGTAATACTCGTGCCGGGTCACATCCCGGGTAAAGCCTTCCATCGGCGTTGGTGGGAGCAGAAGGGGCACTGTCATCTCATCCTCTGGCTCCGTTGCGCAGTTGATGATTTCATCGGGAAGCGGGTTCTCCTTGAGGTGCTTCAACAGATTGACCACCAAGGCGGGGGTCTCGGCAGCTGCCTGGCTGTTCGGATGATCAAGCTTGGCCTTCTTGTTCGAACCCCTCACTGTCGCCTTCGCGGCCAGCTTGTCCCGCTTCTTCACCTCCTTCTTGCAGTCTGAGGTGAATTCGCGGAAGTTTTTAATCTGCTGCTTCGTGTCCAACACTGCCTGGCAGTGCTTGCCAAGGTGCCACTCCTTCATGTAGGCTGCCAGATCCTTCTCCATTGACACCATGGCTTCGATGTCAAGGCTTTCGTCACCAGCCTTGGTGTTCCATTCTGCGATGGACTCCTCCATGGCAGTCTCCAGGTCCTTGATCTTGCCATTCAGCACTTTCGTCTTTTCCTCGGCTTCTCTCTTCACGGGGACGTCTGACATGCACAAAGCATTCGTCAAGTCCTTGCACAAGGTGTCTGCTGTGGCCTTCTGACGCTTCAACAGCTCGGACATCGAAGCATTTGCCTTGTGGATAGCGTTGGTGAGGCTGAGCTTTGCCACTGCCAAGGAGGGAAGCTGGGTTGCTTGCTTCTCCTTCAACTCTTTCCTCTTTTGATCAGCTTTCTCCTTGAGTGCCAAGGCTTGCTGCTGAAATTCAGCAGCTCTGTTCTCAGCAACTTCCTTCTCTTGCTCCAAATCTCGTCGCACCGCGACGGCCGGAACGTAGGCCTGCTTGCCCTGCTGCTCTGACAGAAGCCGCTCTGTTTGGAGCTTGTCAGAAGCACGTTTCATGCGAGGTCCGATTTCCTCTTCGAAACCATCAAGCTGCTCGCCATCGCCAAGGTCAGTCCGCTGCCGCACGGATGCTGCAACGGTATGGCGGTCCACGACATTTTCCAGACCTCCGTTGTTGACCCGGAGGCAGAGTTCCCCGTTGATCTCCTTGGTCACAACGTCCGGATCTGTGCAGCGCTGCTCGTAGGCTACCATAGCATCCTCCAAGGTACTGTACTGCTTCAGGATCATTTCCCGTGCGCACCAGTCGCGGGGGGTCATGTATCGTGAGCCGCTGCAATCTTCGTTCCCAGTCTGGCGAGTCTCTTCCAAGGCCCCCACTGCCGTTGCGAAGGTCCTGCGGCTTTTCTTTGACTCGGTTGCCCGCTTCCGTTTCTCTTGGCGGTACCACTGGGCACGCTCCGAGGAACCCATCTTGGCCACGCTTCCCCTCAGGGCCTCAGCGCTTTTTCGAGCTTTCTTGGCCTCCTCGCTTTCTTTGGCTTCTTCGGCAGAGCCCTTCTTCGGTGCTTTAGCCATCCGAGAGAGGCACCGGTCTGTGGACGAACAGCAGGAGCAGATCCGCCTCAAGCAGTTCCTTCCAGTTGGGTAGCTCGTCAAGATGCTTGTCTCTTCCTCACACCTGATGCACATGATGCTCTGAGGCATCTCCTGGTCCGGGGCATCTGTCATGCTTGCTGCGGGGCAGGGGAGCACGAGTGTGGGAGCTGAGGGGCTTGTGGAGCCAAACAAATCGCTGCAGAATGAGATATCAAAGACACAAAAACAAGAACCCTGAGTTCAATGGCTGTCATCAGGGAACTACCCGGCAAGCTTACTCAGCGAACACAGAAGGGTTATCGGAAGACTGTTTTGCACTATTCTCAAGCTTGCTGTGTGCACACACACACACACACACACATCTGCTCATCCACCTACCATCCTAGCAGGTCCTATCTACGAACAGGCAGACCGCCACCATGGCAACCGACACCGCTTAGAAGCGCTAGTCGGAATCCGAGAGGTGGATCGCTTCTTTTGGCAGGTTCAAGTGAGGTGGGAAACGCAGCTTGCGCTGAGCATTCTCTGGCATGTCTCGCCCTGAGCTAGTAGAACGCCTCCGTCTGTCGCCAACCTTGCTTCCGGAGCTTTGTGCTGGCTCAGATTCGTTCTTGGAGCTCTTGCTTGCTGGCGAGAGCCAGTTTTTGGATGAAGCTTTGGCTTTAGCCAAACACTCGAAGAGGTGTGTTGCTTTCTCACTCAGGACGAGTGGACTCTGTGGCGCAGCATCATCAACGTCCATGCCCGGATCATCATCCGAAAAAAGCTCGTCAACCAGTCGCTCAAGCTCTAGCTCCAAGTCATCGGACTGGTGACGTGGTAAGTCCTGGGTGCTGCCTTCTGGCTGGTGACGTGGTAAGTCCTGGGTGCTGCCTTCTGGCTGGTGACGTGGTAAGTCCTGGGTGCCATCTAAACCAGCTGTGCTGGTGTCACGAGGCAGAGTCTTTGGGGCTTCCTCTTCAGCTGAAGCCTCCGGCTTTGTGCTGGTGTCACGAGGCAGAGTCTTTGGGTTGAGGGTGTTCTCTACCATCATTTACTATGGGATTTGCGCTACCCACCCTGGGCCCTCAGTTTCCGCTCCGTTACAGCTCCGTTACAGCTTCCGTTACAGCTCCGTTGCAGGTCCGTTACAGCTCTGTTGCAGGTCCGTTACAGCTCCGTTACAGCTCCGTTACAGCTTCCGTTACAGCTCTGTTGCAGGTCCGTTACAGCTCCGTTGCAGGTCCGTTACAGCCCCGCTACAGCTTCTGCTACAGCTCCGTTACAGCTCCGTTACAGCTTCCGTTACAGCTCCGTTGCAGGTCCGTTGCAGCTCCGTTGCAGGTCCGTTACAGCTCCGTTACAGCTTCTGCTACAGCTCCGTTACAGCTCCGTTACAGCTTCCGTTGCAGCTCCGTTACAGCTCCGTTGCAGGTCCGCTACAGCTCCGTTACAGCTTCTGCTACAGCTCCGCTACAGCTCCGATACAGCTTCCGTTACAGCTCCGTTGCAGGTCCGCTACAGCTCCGCGACAAATCCGTTACGGCTCCGTTGCAGGTCCGTTACAGCTCCGCTACAGCATTCTGCTACAGCTCCGTTACAGTTCCGTTACAGTCCGTTACAGCTTCCGTTACAGCTCCGTTGCAGGTCCGTTACAGCTCCGTTGCAGGTCCGTTACAGCCCCGCTACAGCTTCCGTTACAGCTCCGTTACAGCTCCGTTACAGCTTCCGTTACAGCTCCGTTGCAGGTCCGTTACAGCTCCGTTGCAGGTCCGTTACAGCTCCGTTACAGCTCCGTTACAGCTTCCGTTACAGCTCCGTTGCAATTCCGTTACAGCTCCGTTGCAGGTCCGTTACAGCTCCGTTACAGCTTCCGTTACAGCTCCGTTACAGCTCCGTTACAGCTTCCGTTACAGCTCCGTTGCAGGTCCGTTACAGCTCCGTTGCAGGTCCGTTACAGCTCCGTTACAGCTTCTGCTACAGCTCCGTTACAGCTCCGTTACAGCTTCCGTTACAGCTCCGTTGCAGGTCCGCTACAGCTCCATTACAGCTTCTGCTACAGCTCCGCTACAGCTCCGTTACAGCTTCCGTTACAGCTCCGTTGCAGGTCCGTTACAGCTCCGCGACAAATCCGTTACAGCTCCACTACGTTCCGTTACAGTTTCTGTTGTAAGCCCGTTGCCGGCACGGAGTCGCCAGGGTTTCTGTCATAGTAGAGGCCTACAAATGATGGTAGAGAACACCCCCAAGTCTTTGGGGCTTCCTCTTCAGCTGAAGCCTCCGGCTTTGTGCTGGTGTCACGGTCACGAGGCAGAGTCTTTGGGGCTTCCTCTTCAGCTGAAGCCTCTGGCTTTGTGCTGGTGTCACGAGGCAGAGTCTTTGGGGCTTCCTCTTCAGCTGAAGCCTCTGGCTTTGCGCTGGTGTCACGAGGCAGAGTCTTTGGAGCTTCCTCTTCAGTTGGAGCCCTTGGCTTTCGAACCCTGTTGGCCTTGGGGTTGCGAGTCTTTGGGGTTACCTCTTCAGTTGAAACCTTTGGCTTTGTAGCTGTTTTGGCCTTCGGGGTTCGGGTCTTTGGGCTTGCCTCTTCAGTTGAAGCCTTCGGCTTTGCACTGCTTTTGGCCCTCGGTTTTCGAGTCTTTTGTGTTGCCTCTTCAACTGCAGCCTTTGGTTTGGAACCTTTTGTGGCGCTTGGCCTCGGGGTCTCTTCAAGGATACAAGCTGCTGATGTACCCGGTGGCTTCGTGTGCGGCAGAAGCTCCACTGCGCAGGCTTTGCAACGGTTGCCTGCAGTGAGCACGCCAGAGTTGACCGCTGCCTCCACGAGCGGCGAGGCAACAGCGGCCAGCTGCACTGGCGAGAGAGCGTTCCCGATCGCATGCAGGGCATGGGTGTCTCTCGAGAACAAGGCCGCGTGGCTTGCACGCTGCCCCAGAGCGCTGCACCGCTCAGCGATGCTGAGCCACCTGTGCAGTCGCATGACCTGCCATGGCCTCGACAAGTCCTCGCAACTCAGAAGAAACAAAGGTGGCCCCGTGGTCCTCAGTGATGGGATCTTGCGCCAACCCCACTTCCCGCCGAAAGTTCTCAAGGGGTTTCGGTCGAGCTCCACAACAACCGAGTTCGAGGGCAGCGGCTTGCCTTGGGCACGATGCTCTTCGATGCACTGAGATATGGTCTGCTTGTACAATGCGAGGTTAGCAGCGTGCCCTGCACACAAACTCTGCACATCGGTCGCAGCCAAGCTCAGATCCAAAATCTCGTCCACTGTGACTGCCGGGAGCAGATCCGTGCAGCACAGGGGGGCAGGGAGGAACGCCTGCATGGGGTCTGGCAGGCAGTCTCTCCTTAGCCCTCTGATGAAAAAACGACCTCTCTTGACTGGCAGAAACTCCGCAGCATCCTTTTTCACGGTGTCTACCAAAAAATATGGCAGTGACACTTCAAGTCTCAAGAGCATCTCATTCAGAAACTCAGCATGGTTGGCATCAGCCAAATGTGAGCTGTTTTCCAGAATGAAAAACAGAAGACAGCCACGCGAGCCTTCCTCACATATCATGCTTACAACTGATTCAAAAACATCTGTGCGGCCTTTTTCGTCCTGGGCGCCCTGCCTTAAACCTGTGGAGGCAAAAGGCTGACAAGGGGGCCCGCTTATCAAGCCTTCCGCACTTGACAGTTTTGACAGCACGACATTCCTCTCGATGTCCCCTTCTTGCAAACCCAGTTTGACTTCCGAAGTCCCCTGCAAACCCTGGTTTCGCAGAGCTCGCCAAAACGGCACCAAGTCCATGTTGAAATCGTAGGCTGCGCATGGCCTGTAAACAAGCCCTGCTTTCTGCATCCACTCTCGATAAGCAGAGATGCCTACACAGGGCTCAGCAACCACAGGTGCACGCCCCAGCTTTGAGCTCCAAGGACTCATCGCATACGCGCACGTTCACTCGCAATCCTCTCCAAGGTTGCTCGACTGTACAAAAGACGTTCCTGCACTTTACCTAGATCACCACAGAAACAAAAAGGGCTGTGCCACGGTTCCTGTGTCCTGCTGCTTCTTTCCTCGGCTCTCTGGCCTCAGTACTGCTCGTGGTTCCCTTTGCTTCACTGGAAGTTCACTTTGCCTTCCTCTTCGCTGTCTTTAGCTTCCTCTTGGTCGTGAAGCTGTTCCTTTAGCCACTCTTCTTTCATCTTTGCTTGCGCTTTGCACTTTTCCTTTCCTTGCTTGTCCTTTGACGCTGCTTTCCAACCTGTTTCCTTTGATCCTGAATACCAGTACCACTGTGCCTTGGCTTCGTTCCACTTCCACTGGTATTTCCTGTTCTGGAAACTGTAGACTGCAAACCAGTTTCCTTCAAACTCTCCTTTTCCTTTTCCTTTCATGAACGATGCTTCGTTCACTGGTCCTTTGGCGGACAGTTCTGGGTCGTCCTTGTCTTCTTCCTTCTGCTTGTGCTGTGTGACGTTCGGTGGCTCCTTTCCTGTTGCTTTTCCTGTTCCTTTTGCTTCTGGCTTCTCCTCTTCCTTTGCTGGTGTTGTGTCTGGCTCTGTGGGTGCCTGCGACCCGGCTGCTGATCCTCTGCTCTCAAGCTCCTGTGTAAGGCTTGCAATCCTTTCTTTATCTTCTTTGCGTTCCTTCATCATCTCCTTCATCATCTCTTCAAGCTTCTGGATCCTGTCTCCTTCACCTGATCCTGTTGCTGTTGTTGCTGCTGCCTTCTTTTCTGCTTCCTTCTTGGCAATGTACGCTGACGCTGCCTTTTGATCTTCTTCTCTTTTCTTCCTGGCTTCCTTCTCCTTTCTTTTCTTCTCCTGCTCCTTTCTTTCCTTTTCCTCTTTGGCTGCTGCGGCTGCTGCTTTCTCCTCTGCCTCCTTTGCTGCTGCCGCTTCGGTCTCCTCTTTTTCCTTTGCTTCTCTCTCTGCTTTGGCTTTGGCTGCTGCTTCTACCTCTCGCCTTCTCTCGGCGGCTGCGGCTGCTTCCTGCCTTGCTGCTTCCTTGTCTCTCTTCTCCTGCTCGTCTGCTGCCGCTTCCAGAATCAACCTTGCTTTGGCAATCTGCTCCTCTTTTGCCTTCTTCTCCTCTTCTGCTTTTGCTTTTGCTTCTCTTTGTTCCTTTGAGATCCTGTCCTGTTCTTCCCAGTATTTGCGATCATCTTCATCTCGAGGTCGAAATCCTGTGCTTTCTGCTCTTGCCTTTGGCTTTCCTTTTCCTTTTCCTTCCTTCTTTCCTTTTGTTCCCTTCTCGTGCTTGTACGTGTAGTCCTTGTCGACCCACTGCTTTTCTCCTGTAACTCTGTGTTGCCTGTAGATCTCGCCGTTCTCGGAGTATTCCTTCCATTCGCTGGCGTAG
This sequence comes from Symbiodinium sp. CCMP2592, assembly GCA_905221615.1. Taxonomy (NCBI): domain Eukaryota; class Dinophyceae; order Suessiales; family Symbiodiniaceae; genus Symbiodinium; species Symbiodinium sp. CCMP2592. Next base: position 168,552 of record CAJNDT010006214.1, read on the forward strand.
TCGTAGGGGTACGGAAAGAGCTTCTTCTCCTCTTCCTTTTCCTTGAGCCTTTGCTTGCTTTTGGCGTTGATCTCCGCGATCTTCTTCTTTCTTCTCTCTTCCTTTGCTTCCTCACTTTCTTCTTCCTCTGCTGCTGCTGCTGTTCCTTCATCGGGGTACTCCCCGGGATCTTCTCCTCCAACGTAGCTGCTGACGTAGGCCTCGTTCTCGTTCTCGTTGTCCTGCTCTCGTTCCTGGATGCCCTCGAAGTAGCCTCGGTCCGAATATTCCTTCCTTTCCTGGGACGTAGGTGACGTAGCTCTCGACGGTGCTGTTCCTTGTCCGTGTCCTTCACGACGTAGTTCACCTTCAACCCACTAAAAACAAAAGCTTGGCTTGAGAAAGAAAAGAAATCAGGATGATGGCTCCGGCTGTCTACGCTATTCTTGGAACTGGCTTTGCTCACTCTCAGTGACAAACTCAGGACTGATGTAAACATTTCCACCCACGGAAAAAGACAAGCAATCATGCAATGCAGTCTCTCAGTCAGGCAATTGGGTGGCACAGTCTACCCTTGCAATGCACTTGTTTCCATTTCCATGCAAGGCCTTGAGACAGGCAATCATGCAATCTCTGAGTCATGCAATTCGGCGACAGCATTCCACCGCAAACTCTTATTGTCGGCGACAGCATTCCACCGCAGACTCTTATTGTCGGCGACAGCATTCCACCGCAAACTCTTATTGTCGGGCTGACCCGAAAAAAAACCGCACTCAGATTCTGGACCCTTCCTTCCACCATTGCCACCACCAAGTGGTCCCATCATCTGTCTCCATTCGTTGACCCTTCCTTCCACCATTGCCACCACCAAATGGTCCCATCATCTGTCTCCATTCGTTTCCAGCACCACTTCCAAATGATAGTCGCAACCCTTTCCCCTCGCGGGGATCGGGATCGCTCGGATCGCTCCTGTGTGCTGCTGCCCGCCTGCGGCTGGGTCGCATCGGTCTCATGCACTGGAGAGTCACCTCGTTTGCGTTTGCCAGGCATACCCCTGGCGCTTTTTTTCTTTGCTGCTAACACAAACAAAGCCTCGAGAGAAAACGGCTGCTGTGCAAAGAGTTTAGAGGACGCAAAGGACATCATGAGACGTGGGCGGGACCGGGGCTGGGCGGAACTCGGGCGGGACAAGGGCGGGACATGGCGGGACGTGGGCGGGACATGGCGGGACATGGGCGGGACATGGCGGGACATGGGCGGGACATGGCGGGACATTGGCGGGACATGGGCGGGACACGGGCGGGACATGGGCGGGACATGGCGGGACACGGGCGGGACATGGGCGGGACATGGGCGGGACATGGCGGGACACGGGCGGGACATGGCGGGACACGGCGGGACATGGCGGGACACGGGCGGGACATGGCGGGACACGGGCGGGACATGGCGGGACATGGGCGGGACATGGCGGGACATGGGCGGGACATGGGCGGGACACCCAAAACGGCCCCAGACACCCTCGGGCCCCGCCCCGGACACCTTTCCCGGGCCCCGCCCCGGACATCCCGGACACAACCCCGGACATCCCGGACACGACCCCGGACATCCCGGACACGACCCCGGACATCCCGGACACGACCCCGACACGACCCCGGACACCCCGAACACGAGACCCCCAAACAGGTGCTAAATCCCCTGCAAACGCCTTGCAGAGCCCTCCCAGTGCCCCCAAAGCCCCCCCGAAGACCCCCAGGGCCGCCCCCTTGAGAATTCACTGTGTTTTCTGTGTTCTGTCCTCTTGTGGCCTTAAAACCCTTTATGAGTTCAACATGCCCGGCAAAAACAAAACTGAAACGAATCTTTTTTGGCACGACTGTGCTCGGCAGTGCTTGGTGAGTGGAACACTGGAGCTACTTCCGACTTGGCCTTTTCAGCTTCAGTTGTGCTTGGTGCCTAAGGGTTCAGGTTTCCGGCTAAAAGCTTAAAAGCTGTAGTAGCTGTATTTTGCTTGGTGCCTAAGGGTTCAGGTTTCCGGTTTCCGGCTAAAAGCTTAAAAGCTGTAGTAGCTGTAGCTTTGCTTGGGGCCTGAAGGCTTTCGTGAGCTAAGGGCGGGTGAAGGCCAGTCGGGCTCCTACCCTACGGCCTGGCTCTACGGCCTAGCTACCGCGGCCTAGCCTCCTCTGCGAGAGCCGAATCTTAGGGCTCTGGGTCCAGGATCGCACGGATCTTAGGACACCAGGCCCAGGATTCTTCCTCTCGCCCAAAAATCTTCGATGTTAGGACTGCTGCTGCTGCATGTCCAGCATCTTTGTGGTGGCATCGAAAAAGGCCAGCATCATCTGGGGGATCTGAGGGCTCTGGCTCTGACCCGCCACCATGGCCCGATCCCTTGGCGATGATTTGCTGCGGCCTAGCTGCCCTGTCGGCTCCTTCCGCGAATCGCGCCCACGGCGGCCGGAGCTTGCCGCAGGCTCGCTCGCCCTGCGGCTGCGGGAGCGGCCCGAGAAGCGTCGGTCCATGTGCTCGCTGCCGCGGGAGCTCTTGCGGCTCCCTCGAGAGCTTGCCTGGCCGCCGCCTTTGCGGCTCCCCCGAGAGCTTGCCTGGCCGCCGCCTCGAGAGCTTGCCTGGCCACGGCTCTGGCGGCTCTCACCACGGCTTCTCCGGCGCCCACGGCTGCCATCATCATCTCGGCTCTCTTCACGCCGCGGGCCACGTCTGTGCGGCGGCTCCTCCACACGCCCCCTGCTCCGCAGCTGAACCGGCGGCCTGTGCTGGCTCATGCTAGCCGCCCGGTCCTCCTTTGATGGCTGCTTCTTCCGCTTATTGTGCATGGCCTGCAAGCATTCCTTAGCCTCGTCAGAGTTCGGGTGCGTGCCCAGGCAGTGCTGCAGCATGTCCCACCTGCGCATGAACTGCCGTGAGCAGTATCTGCACTGGCACGCACCCGAGCTCGCCTGCTCTTCCGCAGGCTTTTGGCCGGCCAAATTTTGGCCGGCGGCGTGGAGCCGCCACTGGCGGCAGTATTCGCTGTTTTCCAGGTGGCTTTGCAGGCCTTCTTTCTTCACACACATCCAGCAGTGCTCGCAGCGAACGACATCTGCCTCGTCCGCTGAGTGCCGGCTGCGGTTCTTCCTCGCAGGCCGCGCTGCAGGCTCGCCCTCCGCCGCCTCCGCCTCCTTGTCTTCCTTGGGCTCCTTGGCCTTGCCGCTCTCGTTCTCGTCGGCCTGGGCCTCGTGTGCCTGCTTGGCCTCCTTGGCAGCGGGGGCTGCACGGGGCTTTTCTTTCTTGCTGGAGGACTCACTGTTGCCTCCGCTGGAAGAGCTGCTCTCCTTCTTCTTCTTGCGCTTCTGAGCAGCCTCCTCCTTTTTGCCACCCTTTTCTTCTTTCTTCTTCTCCTGGTCGTGGTCCACCACCACGATATCATCCTTCCGCGACTGGGAGTCCGGCTCCTTGTCCTCGTCCTTCTTAGCCGCCTCCTCCTCCTCAGACTCCTCGTCGTCATCCTCGCTGCTTAGGTCCACCTGGCCAGGATTTTTTTTCGGCGCCGGCATTGCTGCAGCCCCCGAGGGGTTAGCAGCAACACCGCCACCTGTGGCTGCACCGTGGGCTGCACCCGTGCCAGCAAAAGTGGCCGCCGCCGCCGGCGGATGCGGCGGCAACAGCGGCGGCCGGTGTGGGAGCTGCGCCTCGCCCCACTGGTTGTAGACCACCGGCACCCACCTGCGAGCAATTTTTTTTAAGGTGTTGGGGGTTTTGCTTTGCTTTTGAGAGGCTAATCTGTTCCAACAGACACCTGCAACTGCAACCTGGCTTGCTGCTACACCTATAGCGGGGACGCTAAACTGACTACTGTGCATCCTGTAGCTCCAGGGTAGCTTCGTGCAGCCCACAGACCAGGTAGCGTGCCGATCCAAAGTGCAGCCTGGGAAATGGGTAGCGTCGAAAACGCAGCCCGAAACCCAGGTGAGCACACGGTGGCCGCATCTGGCTCTGTGAGTTAGCAAGCTTCTTACTCTAGGGGCTTAAGGACTGCCTGGGTTTCAAAGCTTTGTAACTTTACAGGTTTCTCACCGCAAAGCTTTCGAGACTCGACTACACTTCTCCCTGCCGGCCTTCCGTAGTGGGAGAAATGCCAATGCATTGGCCCCTGCACAGCCCAAAGGAGCCGAAAGGGGCTGCGGGCAGTCACACATGCACGGGCAGTCACACATGCACACAGTGACCGAGGTACTCTTGCAGCAAACGGAAGCAGCACAGTCAGCCAACACGTGTCCTGCATCCAAACAATGCAACAAACTAAAAAAAAACCCTCAAACGTTCACTCTGACTGCCGTGTGTTGCATCAAGCGATCCGGAGCATCATGGCATCCACCTGCTCTTCACTTGGCTTGTCCGCAATGTGAGCTTCAGCTCTGCGGTGGTGAGCTGCTCGCATTTGCCAAGCAAGCAAAAAGGCAGCAGCCCGCCTGCGGCTGCCATGATGCCGTACAAACGTGTACAAGCGGCAGCCGCTGTGTGTCTCGCAAGCAACGAATGCTCGGAGCTGACCGCTGGAGTGTGTGAAATTGTCAAAATGCACTACCTGTGTCCTACCGCCTCCCAAGTCGATTTCTAGAGGAGCGACACGTCTACCACCGCTGGCCATGCTTGGCTGCGGCTCTTCTGCTTGCATGAGCTTTTCAGGCAGCTCTTGCACAAGCTCTTCTAACTCGGCATCATCAGCCTCTGGGTCAAGCTCCAGACCTGTAGCCGCATCTCTTGTCAAGCTGCGGCCAGCAGGTCTTTTTTTCTTCTGCGCGAACCGAGCATTGATTTCCTCTGCAGAAGCATCCCGCAAGCTGCTGAGATCGTCCTGATCCACCAAGAACTCATAATACTGCTGGGGGCCTTTCAAGTAAATGCCCGACAAGTTGCCGGGCTTTTCCCATATAAGCCGACTCAGCATCAAAGCTCTGAGGAAGGGGAGGCTGCAAACTAGAACGTCATCTGGAAGACGTTTCTCTCCCTGCTTGCGATGCCACGCTTCCCGGCCCAGCCCTGGCTCCCAGCCCAAGACAAACAACAAACGAATTAACTCCAACTTTGATCGGCCTGGCATCTGGCCTCGAGTCAAAGTCGTTTGGTCAAGCTCCCAAAGCAACAATGGCCGTGCCAGCACCAAGCTTGCACTGTAGGTCAACTTGCCCGTCAAGGCGACGGATACATCTGAGAACATATCAGTCTCGCAGATGACAAGACCTCGGTCACGCAAGCCTTCCAGTGCAACAGCATCGAAGTGTTCAAGGTCTGTGGCATACACAGCAGATTCAATGCCGATGGCCCTTGCTCGCAGCAACTCTTTGATAGCTTGCATTTCTCGGTCGCTACACGGAGCACCGTAGACCTGCAGCACCGCAGAGTCGTCCGCATTCTGCACGACATGGGCAGGGGGGTGCAGGATGTCGAGGGCATCTTCCACATGCGGATCCGGAGGCGGTCGACTCAACAAGCAGGCAGGATCGCTGTCTAAGACAATCTCTGGAAGTTTCTGCACTTGCGGCTCCTGCAGCAAACCTGGCTGCGTGGACTCGTCTCCCAGAGCCAAGGCCAGTTCCGCAGGCATAGCACGCCAGAGCAAACAGTTTGCACAAAAGGCTTTCAAGTTCTCTGCTGTGCACACCCGTGCCAAGTCGAGAACCTCGATCCGCACATTCGTGCACGCCACCCGCACATCTCCACCAAGGCCGTGCACGCCCTGGGAAACATCCACGTCGTGGAAACGCTGCACAACCACACAGCTGCGGCGGCCTAGCTTCGGGTCTGTGATGTGTGCAGCAGGTCGCGAAACACGAGCATCCGTTCTTGCTTCTGGCCTGGCATCCAGCACCGAGCAGAAAACCGAAGCACGATCACTTACCCGAGGGTGGACGTCGGCTCGCAGAATAGACAGCAGCACGTCGGTTCTGAAGGATGCGGCTGGGTCTTCACATCTCCGACCCCTGTCGACAAGTAGCTCAAAGACATGCGTGGACACACTGAAAAACACGCCCGTCGCCAAATGGCCTTTCAGCCAGTTCACTACCTGGTAGGAAGCACTCGGAAGCTTGAAGCTTCCGGCCAGTAACAAAGTCTGATCTCTCAAAGTTTGGCGGTAAACGGCATCAGCACGAACAGAGTCCTCGCAATCTTTGAAGTGGTCTTCCTCGCTATACCCGTACAAGCGGGAAAGCCTCTTTGGCGTCTCCATAAGTCGAACCTCTTCGTGAGTGAGCATGTGCTCCAGCAGGCTACTCCAAAGGCGCCTGCTGCGCCAATTTTTGACCAAGAAAGCGAGCTGTTTCTCATCTTCCAGCATCTCCAACACTTGATCTCTGCGCTTGCGGCTGCAGACAACTGCAGGCCCAGCCTTTGTGAGACCACGGTTTGCTGCAACCTTGACACCGACATGCTCTCTCTCCGTGTGTCGCTCGGACAAAGAAACAAAGGCATATTCCTGTACTCTCCAAAACAACGCTGGCCATCGATCAAGGGGCACGTCATCCTCCGAGTTCAGAAACTCTCGGAGCATGCGGCCTGTGTCGGTTGGTCCAAACAAAGCATGTGTAACAGAGTCTAGAGCGCCGACTTGGCCACTGGAGATCATGTTGTCAACGTTCTGAAGATGTGGCCGAAGAACCTTTTTCACTCGGCCCCAAGTCTCGCCCATATACCCCGCAAACGCTGCGGCAAACACCCATGGTACTTGCTGAGCATACGCAAGCTTTTGCTGGATAACGGCAACAAATACTTTGTTGCACGTGTCCGCCATGTGCGCCATCCGACTTGCAGTTTCACTAGAACGAGACAAGAGATGCGCAAGAACACTAATCTCGTTGTTTGTCATGGCATCTTGCAAAGCTCCCTGGAGATTACCAACCGCAAGCCAAGGCAAGCGCCTGCCTTTCCAACAACAGTTTATCTTTTCCCGGTTTTCTGGGTCTGTCAGCTGCTCCTGATGGCAGTGACAACCCTCGAAAAAGTGGGCCAGCCTGGTGGCCTCGGCAGAGAACTGATGCGTCCACACTGCCATGTCGAAATGGCACTCGTCTGCCAACGCTTCCGTCACAGCTCGAATTGTGACTGACGAGCTGTCCCCACCAAAAACAGCTGGGTTCCAATATTTCTTGAAGGTGGGATATAGAGGAACCCAAACCTTCAGCACTCTTGCGAGCGAATCCCACCTCCAGTCTAAGAGGTCATCCATCCGATGCAACAACCGTCTCTCCTCGGGGCTCGCATGCTTCATCATTCTCACAAGAATTACTTCTGAGTAACTCTTTTCTTTGCACACACGGGTGATGCTGTTCAACTGTTTCTCGAATTTTTGCCAGGTTTCAAGCTGCTTCAAGCTGAATTCCAGTGCGTTAAACACTATGTGTAGTGTTCCCGGTATGTGTAGAGCGGAATGAAAGAGCGGCAATTCACGAAAATCCTCCTGTATTGCCTCGCTCGCCAAAGCTTGAGCGCCCACAATACTCTGGACCTCAGAGCAACTGCGGACTGGAAACGATGCTATGCCTCGCTCCGTTCCTTGATCGCTTAAGAAGCCCCGAACTTCCGAACGATACGTCTCAAAGAGAGACGCACCACTCTCAACGGCAATCATATGTACCATCTTGCTTGCCTTCGAAGCTGTGCTTCCTTGTCCTCTCGCAATTGTTGTACACAACATCGAACGCCTCTGGTGTTCAAACCCTTTGAAAGGAGCTACATTTCCACCCGCATCCCTTGGAAGCTCGTCGGAACGATAGAGCAGCAACTCTTCTGTCGCACAAAAATAATCATAATTCGCTTGCGGGGAACTGTCAGGACTGATGTACCTGACAATTCGCAGCGACTTGTCTGCCCCACCACCTGGTGGGGCAAGGAACCGGCGAGACAAGGAATGCAAGGCATCAAGCTTTAGCAAGATATTCCGCACATGCCCATGCGACACTTTCATGTTGTCTGCCAGACCTAAACTATCTGGCACTAACATTCGAAGGACGGTGCGAACCACATCTTGAATGCCTACCGTTGAGCTGAGCTTGTAAGCGAGCTTTCCCAACAGGATTTCTTGCATGGCCGGCCTGCGCACTTTCTTCATCTCGCAGGAGGAAGAGGAACCACTGTCGGCACCATCACTGGGGCTTCCTTCTGCCGCAGCAGGAACGGTTCCGGGCAACTGGTGCCCCAAAGAAGTCACAAGCCCACCAGGAACCACGAACTCCTTGCCTATCTCCATCAAATGCTTCATGACAGTTGGTGGCAAGCGAACCATCCAGAAAGGACGCCCTAGGTAACGCCTCGCAGTGCCTACTTCAGGCTCCGCCGCCTGTCCGTCTGCAAAGCAAGTGTAAAGGCCCTGGCGATCTGCAACGGCTTCGAAGATGACGCTTGGCGCAGCAGCTTGAAAAACCCATTGCGCTTGCCCTGCAGGCAAAACCGCCAACCTGCCAGCCAAGGCGGGCATCGCAGGAACAGGAGTCACCGCACCCTGGTTAGCAGCTGCAGGTGCCCGGCACCAGGCACCTGCCACTGCAGCCTGGGCAGGCCCCAACTGGACAGCTGCCCTGAAACGAAAAAGAGACTTCAAACAGCACTTGAACATCTGGTTTCGGGTTGTCTGGTTCTGGAGGGACATCTGCTTAGCGGCGAAATCTCGATCGCGACGTTTCTGACGCCGAGCTCGCCAAGTATCTTGCTGCTGCAAGTGCTCTTGGGCACCCAACGGCTTGATGCATTTTCCCCCAAGCTCAGCAACACAAAACAAATAATTCCCTGCAGCAGCGGTGCCCAGAGATTCTGATTCGTCGCCACAGGTTTTCGCATACAGAAACAAAACCTCTGCACGGGAAGCATTTCGAAGTCTGTCCCTATATCGAACAGTCCGCAGGGCACCTGCAGACCTGGGAGCTGGGAGCTTCCTCGGCCTCTGACTCGGACTCTCTGTCCTCAAGCTCACCGTCCCCAGGATCTGGAAGCCTAAAGATGGCAGGCTCTGCCATAGCACTATGACACTACACAACGAAAAGATCTGGCTTATCTTGGCTTATCCAATGTAACACCTCAAGCAAGCTAGGCTATGCCTACTGCCTACGTCCTCTTGCAAGATTGGATGATAAGTTGTCAAGCTGTCACTGTCACGTGAGTCATGTGCCTGAACTGTGCTGCGATTCGGATTCCCAATTCCCAATCGAGTTTCGGCCCGGCGGCTGAGAAATCGCGGAATTCGAGTTCATAAAACAGCCGACAAAGTCAGGAAGATATGCTTGCTTGCGGTTTGCAGTTTGGGTTGGCTACATCACAAGTTGTAGGTTTGTAGCTTTCACGACGATTTTGTTCCAAAACGTGCCGCGTTTTCTTGGGAAGGGACGATACTTGTTTGGAGAGGCTGTTGTTCTTGCGCTGACTGATCGATGGAAAAATAATCAAACCCTACTACAACAAATCATTTTCAAGTCCAGGGCTTGGAACCCATGCTCCAAATGCCCTGAACCCTCTTGCGCGTCACGCCCCCCGGGCCTAGATGAATCACTTATAGCCAACCTGTTCAACCGCTTGCTGTGTGCCCTGCCCTTTGCCATGATGTGATACACGACCTGGGAATCAAGGATGTGAAAGAACCTTGTCCCCTGTGTGTTCAACTGCCGCGCACGGCGTCTGACCTCTGCTAGAGCTGCCAACATCTCTAGCGTGGTGATGTTGTCCTCGTTGTGCCAGGCGAAGGACAACGTGTTGCGCCATCTCCAGAGGTGCGCCGGGTAGGGCACCATCTTGAGGTTGTCTGGCTCCTCTGGTGCCACTCTGCAAAGCATCCTCCGCAGATGCTCCAGTGGGTCTTCCAAAATCTCCCGGGCAATGGGCGCAAGCACCTCAGATGCTGCCTCCGCCGCGGCGGGTGATCTGAGGCTCGAGGAAGCTCCACGAAGCTGCGCCATCAGCTGCCACTCCATGGTGCGATCAGTGAGCTTGCCTGGGATGAGAGGGCAGATCTCAGCCAGATCCCTCTTTATCGCCAACGCCATGGCGTCACAAAGGTCCCAGGGGAGGCGAAGCTCCTCGCAGCAGGCGAACCGAATCCGGCCTGTGCTGTCGTACCATGCCTTGTGCTCTTCTTCGTGGTCTCGGCACGCGGGCCGGTGCAAAGCTTTGTGGACTGCCGGGGAGTTGTGCAGCAGCTCCACCCAACGCTTGGGCCCACCAAAGCAGCACAAGGGAAACGATGTGGAGAAGATCCCCCTCAGCTCTTCTGCCTCCGGGAAGTACCAAAGGTAGGAGTCCCAGGGCTGACAGACGAAGCAGAGGAAGTTTTCCTCCACAGCCCGGGACAAGGACTTCAGGGCCCTCAGCGCGAGGGTGTTTGCCCTCCTCACTTCAAAGGCGGCAGCCTTGGAGAGACCGGCCACCCCAGTGAGGTGCCCTCCTGACCTGAGGGCTGGCGGGGCTTCCACCCATCTCCCACTCTGGAGTTGCACCTGCTCGCCACGGCCGAGCCCAAAGGTGTTGAAGGGCGGACTCCAAAACTTGGCCGCAACCAGCGGGTCCGCCTCCATCCTTTCCAGCTTCTCTTTCCCAGCCGGGCTCCAAAAGTCATCTTTGTCGTTGACGCTGGGCCCAAAGGCGGTGAGCACTGCCACCTTGTTCAGGGCCATGGCCTCAGTGAGAGGTTGCCCGGCTTCCGGAAAGAACTCAGCAAAGGTGGGACACAGATAGTTCCTTCTAGAACATCTGTGTTCCCTATGCTCGGCGATACACCAGGTGGAGCAGAAGGATCTCCCACAGGAAGCCGGACAGGCATAAAAGAGCCCGTGCGAGCCCCAAGACTCTTCTCCGCCGCAGCGGGCACAGACTCCAGGCTCATCCTCTTCCACTGGCGCAACAGTGGGCCTCCGGGCAGTCTGGGCAACGGCCGCTCCACCTCCTGAAACTGCGGGTCTGGGTCCACTGCCCCATCCTTGGCCCTTTCTATCAGACGGAAGATCTCCTGGAATACGGCGAAGAGCGGCCTCCGGAAAGCGGCCACAAAGGTCGCGATCCCAACCCATCTCCTTAGGGCAGCTTCCGACCAGGAGGCGGAAGCCAGGAGGCCCAAAGTGGCCAGCACCAGCTTCTCGGCTTTTTCGCCCGAGATCGTTCCTTTGTCCCCATCTAGCACCCCTCCTTGGATGCCCCCTCGTAGTGCTCCGGCGAGGGACTTGGAGGCGTTGAGGGGCAGACCCTTCACCTTGCAGGCTGCCCTGAAACGCTCATGCTCTGGACTGGCGACACCTTCTTCTACTGCACGCAGCGTGGTGTCGACCATCCGAACCTGGTCGAAGGAGTCAAGGTAAAGCACGGCTCCGCCCTTAGCGGGTATCTCCTTGACCTTCGAGATCTCCAGGCTTGCCGGTACCCCTGCCTTGTCAAACACAAGGTTCCTAAGCACCGCCTGCATGATGGTGACCGCGGAGCTCCACCCCATAGGGATGACCCTCAGCCCCGGCCTGACCCACTCCTCGTTGGAACCCATAATGTGCCCGGGCACCTTCTTGGCGTAGGAGAAATACGGGAGCCGGGTGTCCGGCATGCGGAACAAGTTGAAGGCCGAGGTGAGGTCCTCCGACTCTATCATCAGGGTCTGGCTGTCACCCAGGAGCAGCAGGCCAAGCTGGGCCACGTACGGGAGGAAATCCTGGTCTCCCGGGAGGGCCTCCAGGTACTCATTGATCGGCACGAAGTTGCTCATCGTGACTTCCTTGCCGCCGACCAGCTTCCTCTTCTCCACCGCCCCAGCACCATTCGTGATGAGGTGGCCTTGCGCGTCCCGGGGGACGGCGCTCTCGTCCACCGGCCCCATCATGTTGCGCTGGAAGGCCGCCGAGACAACCTTGTTCCATTCCTCCTGGGAGGCATGGACCTTACCCCTCTTGGAGGTCCTCGGCTGGTCGCTTCCCCTCTTGAAGTGAGGTTTCGGCGAGATCACTGCATGGAGGGCGTCACCCGTCAAAAAGTCAATGACGCTAGCAACCGCCGCCTCCCCAACATTGGGCCATGCACCGATCACCAGATCCGCTTGGATCTCCCCCACTCGCTCCACCATGTTGCCTTCATAGTCACGGGAGCGACTAGAGAGGATCTTCTCGGCCTCGGCCGGTCCTCCCAAAGGCAAGCCACGGCCCAAGCACCCGGCGCAGATCTTCGCGATCCCTTTCACCGCCTCTGCCTGCCGTGGGGTGACTTCTTCGGGCGGCGGCCAGCACACAGGGCTGATCCAACCACAGCAGTAGTGGAAGTTGAGGGCGTGCAGGGTAGTCTCCAGCACCACCTGGGAACAGTTCTCCACAACCTCAATGTTGCAGGTGGCATCCACATGGATTGGGAGCAGGTCATGTTCCTCAGCCACTTGCAAGCGGCGGTCCGCCGCCTTTTGGGTACGAAGCCCACCTGGGAGCAGTTTCTCGAGTGGTTCATGAATGAGGGCAGGCGGTTCCCTACTCCTCTTGGTTCGTTCTTCCGAAGGATGGAGGAGACCGAGGCAGCCCCCCCGAACCACTGCCCCTTGCCCCGGCCCCAGTTCCGCTGGCCTGCTTCCTTCACCTTGGTCTCCAGGGCCAGCTGCCTCGCCGCCATCACCGCCTCGTCTGTCTCCATCAGGAGACTTCCTTCCCGCGGCACCAGTTCCAGGAACTGTGCTTTCAGCCAGTGATCGTCGGCCAGCGATGCTTCGATCGCTTTCACTCTTTGCGCGAGAAGGTCTGCGGCGCGCCGCGCTTCCCCTTCGACCACCAGGTCCAGCGCCTTGCACAGGGTCTTGAGTTCCCGTAGAAGGCGAACTCCGACCTTTGCCCTGTACTCCGGCACCATGATCGTGAGGAGGTAGCTCGTCGCCACCGGTGGCGCTGGGTCTTCCCGGGCTGCAAAGTTTAGCGCCCCCCCGTCCCGTGCGAGCAGCATTCGCATCTTCTGCAGAAGACGAGCCGACAGCCGCCCCGGGTACCTCTCCGAGTACTCCAGGAGCTGCAGCTGACGGTCGCGAGACGAGGAGGCTTCGCGAAAAGACGAGTCTGATGAAGACCCATCTTCGCCCAGGTCGACCTTGACCCCGCCCCCAAAGGGACCTCGGTCTGCTTTGCGGCCCGCCTCTCTGGACCGACTCCTCTTCTTTTTCTTCTTTTTCTTCTTTTCCTTGGGAGAGCTCTGGTCCTCAGACCGTCTCCTTCTCGGGCTCCGGCCCCTTCTGGTCTCTGACTCAGAAGAGACGCTTTGGTGACCTCCCGGGTCCAGCCAGCGCCTCCGCTTCTTCTTGAGGGCGGCCTCCGCCTCCGCTGCTGGCCCTGAGTCTCTCTCCCGCGCACGGGGTTCTTTGGCGCGCCGCTCCGGGGAGCGATCTCGGCGATTTTTCCGAGCTCTGCGGCAAGCCCCGGAGGCTTCGCCTCCGCGCCAGGGGGGCCTCCATCTTAGATCTGCCGCCGCAGCGGGTTGGGTAAGCCATGGTGGCTGCAGGGAGGTCCCGAGCTCCGCAAGGGGAATGCTCCGTAGGGACTCAAAGTGGAACTCCATGTCGGGGTGCCCTTTTGATCCCCTGCAAGTGGCAGGAGACTTGGCACAGACGTGGAAGGAGAACCACCTTTGCTCCGAAGAGCCTTCTCCTTCATCCAGCCACCATTGCAGGTACCCGTCGGACACCGCGACGATGGTACCTGCAAACCATTCCCCATATCGGCCGGGGTTCTCCCGCTCCTCGATCCTCACCAACCCCATACCCTGTGGGTGGCGAGCGGAATCGAGGAGCTTAAGCTCCACATAGTCTCCGCGCGCAGCGGGTAGGGCATTCCATGCACCCTGGTCCTCTCTCGGGAGGAACCAGGGCCCAGGCATCCTACCCTACCTTTCCTACGCGGTCATGCTTAAACCAAAAGCTACGCGCGCATGACGTCCAAAGCAAATGTCATGCAAGGTGCGCGCCGTAGGTGCTCCTACTGCATGACAACGGCCCATTTTCGCATTTCCTGCATGTTTATTGTTGCTGGCTGGCTATTGAATGATTTGGAATGATTTCGTATGTTTCCCAATGCTCCCCGCAAGTGCCAGAAGGCCCTCTTTGGGAAGCACCCCTATCCTTAAGAAAGACTTAGGGCTGCTGCCGATGCTGCTGTACGACAAAACAAGGCAGACGGTGACAGCGACAACGACTAGTATGCTGAGATGCCGCTGCAGGGCCGAAGGATCTTGGCATCCTGGTCCCGCGCACGTGGAAGACCTACAGCTCCGGACGCACCGTCATGTGAAGCGAAGTTCATCGAAACTCCTATAGATCTTGCCACGTAGCTTGACAGACGGTGCACGGATGAGGCGCAGACCAGGACGGACTGAAGGGCCAGAAGGCCAAGCCCAGCCTCGGAATGAGTGCCATCATGCTACCATCCAACGACTAGCCACGGTTCAGAGTTGCTGTAGGGAGTGTAGGGTGACAAGAAACCCTCAACCCTATGCAGAGTGCACCTTCTCAACAAACGAACCGATGCCACGCCTTGATAATGGCTCTGCTGAGCTACCGCATTGCGAGATATTCGTGTACGGCAGTGCAAACGACAGGAAGGCTCGAAACGACATCAGAATCTCTGCATACGTATTCGCTTCAAACTCGCCCAGAAAGCCCGAAAGTCGCAAAGAGGACGCGCAGGAGTCTTGACAGCAAACATCATCCGTTCCCAAAGTCTTGGAGCACGGCAATCATGGGCCGCGCCGGCCTGGGCTTTCGACCGTCACGAGCGGTGCGCAGGAATTGCTGCCACCATAACACGGGGCACAGTGGCGTGACCTGGCTGAGCAGACGACGTCTGAGCCTGCACTTCCACCTGAGGCCGAGCTCTGGGTTTGGATTGTCACGCGGCCTGCTTAATTCGCATATTAAGTATATCTGAATATCTACGAGGTCCCCGGGCGACTCTCGGTAAAGGCTTTGCCCCCACCCCCACAACGGGTCCTGACTTCGAGGCTCGGGATGTCAGGCTCAAGACCGCACATGAATCATGAACTGATGCAGGAATGCATGCGCTGAAAAGCACACTACAGTAAACTTTCAAGGATGATCGAAATGCTAGTGTGCACAAGATCGAGCAGCACGAGAGGAAGGTAAATCCACCATCAATAGCCTGAAGCTTCCTACGAGTATCTGGTTCATAGTTTTGCGGTAAGGCTCGGACGATCACAGGCCCATAGGCAGCCAGGGTATGTGCCTTCGGGGTTTGGATGCGCTCGGGGCATGCCACAATCGATCTGATTGCTCATGCTGGAGCAAGATGGTTCAACACCCAGGCCTGCTGCCCTCCGCCCAGCCACATGGTCTGGCCAAAGCTCAGTGCACAAAGCTCTTTTCGAACATGTTGACTCCGCTTGAAGGCATTGGTAACGCAGTTTCTTCGTGACCACTCCAATGGACGATGATCTAAAAACCGTCGCTCTGGCAAGGGGCAGCGGGTAGCAGTCGCAAGCCGGCCTCGACGGTCGGAGCATCTGACCTTCAGAAGAGGCTCACCGTTGCTTGAAGCCGGGTCTGCTAGTACTATAGTAGTTCAGTGACCGAATCGCCGGTGGGGGTCACCACGAAGAGAAATGGGGCGGGAGTAAGCCAATTCGGAATGTCAAGACGTGGATCGCTCCCCGCATCCGGTCAGAAGCACCCGAGCTGCTGACCGGATTGTCAAGACCTTGCTCAGACATCGGCGGATAGACACGCAGCAGGAAAGACAACAGGATTTGCACAGCAAGCGCAGCTGCAGCATGCGCAGCTGCAGCATCCGCGGCCCTGCTAGATCCGGGCGCAACATCATGAGGAGAGGTGCCACCATCTATGTGACGGTGGCAAACCCAACTGGACCGAGTTGCTGCTGCTGTGCTCTGAGATTCTCTGAGCTCTTGATCGATAATCGACATGGAAGCTGCGAGTAAGGTCTGTGCCGTCCGCCGGGCCAGGCTCTGATGCCTGAGTTTTCCGAGGCCAACGATGCGCCGAGCCCCACGGAGCAAGCATGTTGCATGCCTTTCACGCGCTCGCACAAATGTGTCTTTGTGCGATGCTCGCTGTCCTACTTCCTGGGGGGGTCAGACATGGTCGGATTCGCACTTCTGCCACAACCGTGAAAGGAGGTCACATGCTGCCATTTGTTCAGTCCACTTGTGGACACTTCAGGGGAGTGCCACAGTGCGAAAGGTGGCCACAGAGTGCAAGACCCTGTGTGCTTCCTATGACGAGGTGGTTTGCATGCTCCCGTTTTGGACGCTCCATCGGCTAAAAACTGAAGCAGAATCCTTGCCTGGCACGGTTCCGAAGTGCAAGAACCCGATGTGGACGCCGATCGATGTGTCTTTACACAGAGCGATGTGAGTTACCCCCCGGGCCCCCCAGCTCGGAGCCGCGTGCCACCCACCCAACCCTGTTTGCCCAGCCCGTGCCACCTGTCCAGCTCCCGGTCAAACACCCGCAGATCCAGACCAGCAGGATTCTTACTGAGATCCCTGCCGTGCCACTCGTGATGACCTGCACCAGATTTACCTTCCAGAGCTTGAGCACATAGGACGCGGCTTGTAGGGTTCACGGCTTTGAGGCTGAGGCTTCAGGGTTCAGAGCCTGGTTTTGCCCGTTCGAGTAGGGGCTCTTTAATTCTCTTCACAAAACCATCTGAGATCATCTGCCGTACAACATTCATCCATTCAGGAGCTCTCACGCTCTCACATTAACATCCCTAAATCAAGTTTGCGGTTTGTGATGCTTAACCACAACACCGAACTGACTTCGACTCAGTGTCCACTTTTGAAGGTCCTGGGCCTGTGGTGCTGTTTCTAAATAAATCTTCTGTGGACAACCTGCATGTCGATTTCACATACCCCATCGTGCAAGTCTGACGGCTCCAAGCGCACCCTGAATCCCGAAGCCTTGGAATTGAAGCACGCAAAAAATTGAAGCACGCTAGGACTGGGAATAAATGTTCAATTGCGCAGGCAAGCAGGACCCCGCACGCGCTGGGCGTGCGAGGCGCTGCTCCGGGCCTGGCCTCTACGACTCAGCTTGCCTGTAGCATGCAAGACTCACTTTGCGACATGAAATTGGTGTCAAAGTGCAACCAGAAACACGACGCTCTCTAACTCTTTTTATGTCGAGCACATTCCAAAGCTCTTGGTCATGCAAATCTGGCCTTCTCAACCGTGCTTACAGCAGAGTTGGCACGGGAAGCACTGTGCTCTCAGAGATGTCAGCCCCAAATATCAGTAAGCACTTCAAGTGGTAGTCATCGCGGCCACGAATTCAACTTCCATGGAACTTGCATTTGGCAGGACCAATTTCCATATCCATGGTCTGTATGGTGCTTACGCAGCAAATCCCGGCAACTTGACGACTCGAGTTGCCCGAGAAGCGTGTTGAACCAACGGGCCTGGTCGTGAGAGTCGTGGGGCACAAGACACGCCGAGAAGGGCTCCAAGTCTGAAAAGCCCTTCGGGATTGATGGAGTCTCCAGCCGCGGCCTTCGCACATACCCCTTGCGCTACCATGCGCTGCTGTGGCTGTCGCAATATGACAACAGGAAGTGCTCGGAGACTCTCCTGCACCGACGTTTGGAGCACCGGCTCCCCGAAGTTGAGGATGTTGTGGTCATCCACGGACATTTCGAAACAGCTAACCTCGTCCAGCTCAGCCCGCTCTCCGTTGATCTGCGGCAAGTCTCTCTCAACAGTCTGGCGGGACCCCCTAACAGAACTAGCACAGGCAACGAATTACGGCGCAAACGTGGAGACACTTCTTCCTGACCGCCAGCGACGAGAGATCGCCCAAGCTAGTCATGCACTGGGAAAGGAATCTCCGCGTCTAACAAATTCCAGGCACCGCCATGAGCTTCGAATATGCTGCTTTCCCCTTGCCGCTTCAGTTGCCGGCTTCCTTCTTCGTCATAGCAACCCAAGCCTGGGATTTCTGAACACGACTCGCTAGTCCACGGGGCAGCTCTATGGTATCGTCTTCCAGGATCCGCGTGGCCAGCATTTGTCTCCCGGCACATCTTGAGCTGGCAGCCTGCCCCTCGTAAAGGCGGCAGGACTGCCAGCTCTCGTACACTTCCAGAATCGCACACCTCTGTCCGGCGCCGGCTGCTGGGTATCGCAGTTCTAATTTGTACCCCAGCTTCCTCAGTGATGTCAAGTACGCAACAATACATAGCAGCCACAGATGAGGCTGTCCCTCTCCATAACTCTCTTCCCCTTAGAGCCTTGCCACCTTCAACAACACAGGAGGCTGGACTCAACAAATGAGACGCAGACTGAGGACCGGCTCGGACTTGCTCCCAGGCATCATCATTCGTCGGCATGGCGGTTTCAGCTCCAAGCAATTGCTGTGGCTTAATCAAGCTTCATCCCCACCTACACTAGCAATGTGCAGCGCGACTGGCCACTGTGCTCTTCGAATCCTTACGTGCCGTAGTCTTCGTAGGGCCATGGGGCTAGGCATTGCAAGCAACACACTGGAGCGGCACCCGTTGGAGAAAGGTGATGTCACAGGCAGCCGAGGCCAAGATTGGCAACATGCCAAAATCACAACAGATGTCGAGAGCATGTCTCGCGGCTCACGGAACCCGCACCTCGCACGGGGCCGCCTCCACCACCGGCTTTGTGGTCGCGCCTGCAAAAGCCTCCCCCAGAACGAAAAAGCGAGAGCAACATATACTTGAGCATGGAGCACCACGGATATTGCACCTTGAGATCGGTCCAGAGCCCAGCTCTTTTGAGTTGGACCTTAACTTCGTGGCATCCATATGCCATGCCATGGTGAACGCCTGAAAGAGAATACCCAACACGAAGGCCCCTGCTCGGGCTTGCTTCAGGGCCTTGGTGGCCTCAAGTCAGGCGTTGAATTCCACACTTTGCCCAAACTCAACATGAATCGGCCTGTTTCCTTTGAGATCGTCTGGACATTCGCCTGAACGCAGGCCGATTTCGGTGCCCAACTGTCCACATCAGCTACAAGTACAGCTGGGCCCCAAACGAAGGCTGTCGCAACGAGGCTCTGATGTTCGAATTTTGCTCGACAAATTAATCTCAAGCCCCTACAGGCCCTAGACTCGCATAGACCAGCAATTATCAGACATCAGCATTTGAGGATCCAGCTGCTGTGTGTTTAAGGCATAGATAGCCCCAAGCACCTACCATTCTTGGCCCATGTTCGGGCTGAACAGTCCTTTTTGAGTTATGGGAAAGCTTGCGTCCTCAGGGAGTTGAGCCAGATTGGCTCAGATTTCGGAGTACTCACGATGCTGAATGCGCCAAAACAAGCATCATAAACCAAGTAGTTACAAAGATCATGTTGTGGCAAAGCCATTGCAGAAAATGTCCACTCACTAGGTTGCTGTCCAGCTGGACACTCCGGAGTCCCGTGCCCTCATGGGATTCCAACGGACGTGACCCTTGGCCGCCAGCTAATTGAGGAGTCCCTCTCAGTGCGCCGTACTATTTCGGGTACTTGCGCGCCAACGTGCGAGTAGGTGCAGGCTTCCGTTGCGTCGCTGGGCAGCGTCCATGTGGGGCAGGGACATTTTCCGAACCGGGAGCAGTGGCAGGTAAACGATCGCCAAAGATTGCCTGGGCTCCACTGGGGCCTCCCCGAAAAACTCCCCTTACCGCGCCTCAGTCTGCATTGGGCTCTTTGTCTTGTGCAACCAATCTTTGGTCACGAGCGTCTGCGTTTCACGCGAAGCTCCCCTCAGGCGACTCAGCTGGCTCTGGCTTCCGCTTTTCGGGAAGCATCGGGAAGCGCACGGGTGAAATGATGCGGTGCAGCAATGCAATGGCCAATTGCCTAATCATCTTCCTCCGCTTCCTTTTTGCGGGTGGGTTTACAAGGCAGCTGTGCCGAGGTTTATAGGCCCCTCGCTCTCAGGAAAGCAAGCCGTGCGTCTTGCAGGCTCGCATGTCTCCGTCCTCAGAGCACGGAACGTGGCTTGAGCATCACGGTGTAAGCTCCATATCTTGGCAGGGATGAACCCTTTGACTGTTTGGCCACGTGGACAATCCGTGTTCCACAAGCTCGAGAAAATGATCGTTCTCACAATACACACAAAAAGAAGGAGTGCAACGAGGCTTTTCTGATCACACTGCCTACGACTTTGCGGCTGTGCGCCACTCCGACATGTGTTGCCATATTTCGGGTTGAGGGATTTGGGCTTGCGAGCCTGAGACAAAAGAAGTTGGTGCGCATGCTATGATCGGGGCTATACTCTGCTGCGAACAGAAACCCCACGACCTTAGCCTTGTCAGGTGCTGAAGGGGGGGAACTCTGTGCCATAGATTGCGGGCCTGAAAATCCTAAACTCTGATCTCTCGACTCTGCTATGATGCCAAAGTCCCGAGAGACCGCCCTGAAATGGCTGAATCGCCGGCCCGGCTGCACGAACGGAAGGGTGAACGCCAGGCTGTCTCCTGCCAAATCAAATTTAAGGTTTCTTGAGCTTAGGGAGTTCAGTTTGCACTCTATTTTTGTGATGGCTCTTTTCCGACTGCGAGCAGTCCATTTGGGTTTCGGGCTTAGCACCGAGAGCTCTTGATGTCGGTTTTGAGGTTGGGGCTGAGGGTTGTTTTAAGATAGGGCTGGCATTGGTATGTGGTTCAGCATTTAGTTTCGGAAGTAGGATTAAGGGCTGGTAAACCGCAAACCCTGCACCCCCGTGTGCCTAGGTAGGTGCTGTCGTCGTCGCCACTGGACTCCGAGGATCTCCCAAGGCCTTTGCCGGAAGAACTTGGAGCGGTTTCGCTTGGGTCTTTCAACCCCAGGTTCCGGGGTTGGTTCCGTAGGGCCAAAGAGTAGAAGTTGAGGGACGCAGGGATTATTGTCTTTGTAATTCTTCAACGAGTAGGATACGAAAGGTTCTGGCATAAAGGAAACAGAAAAACTGTCTTTTGGCAGTTCAATTCAAGGACCCAGTTCAAGTTGCGATATCGGCGGAATTGTGCGTGTCTGTTCCTTCGATCTGGACATGACTCGCAACGCACAGATGCACCGGGTCACCTGTCGGCTCTTGCAGCCCCTAGGTTCAGTCTTCGCTCGCATTTGTTCGCCTTCTCCGGTGCAGATTCAAGCGGTCTCAGGAGATGGTGGCCATCGTGAAGGACTTGGTGCACAAGGAGGTGAACTTTCGGTGGAGATGTTCGGCGGCGGCAGTTCGTGTGGCCGCAATACAGTCACCAAACAAATCGGACGGAAACTAGCACCCAAGAAGTAGAGTGCCAAGTGTGCTTCCGGGTTTGATCCTTTTCGGCACCTCCTCCAAAACGTTTCTTCAACTCAATGGCCGCTGAGCGCATTTTGACCCAGCCTGACTCTCCCGGAAGGTCTCTTGCTGCTTCCCGTCGTGGTGGTGGTGGTGGTGGTGGTGGTGGTGGTGGTGGTGGTGGTGGTGGTGGTGGTGGTGGTGGTGGTGGTGGTGGTGGTGGTGGTGGTGGTGGTGGTGGTGGTGGTCGTGGTGGGAACAGCAGAGATGATGAAGTACCGCAGAACAACGATTCACCACATTCCTAAGCTTTGAGATTCTTCCCAAGCAAGTGCTCCGGGTTGCCAGGAAGTAGATCGCAATTATACCAATGAGAAGCATTCTTGCAATGTGTTACATACTATACCGTATCATAGAATATTCCGTGTAGTCATATAGCATAGTATATCATAACAAAGTAGACCATTCAGAAGTCAGAGCTCTGTTGATCTACGGCCTTTTCCTCAAGGCTCGGGTTCAGCATCGCCTCTCTTGAAAATCTGGGCCTTGCCCCCAAAGAACCTGAAATTCTCCAAGGCCAAGGCGCCAGGCGGAGAAGATCTCTTCCCCAGCCTCGAGCAGAGAGGGCTCTGGGCTCTGCTTTAGGCGAGGGCTCTGCTGACTGGGGGGTCTTTCTCACACTAGACCCTAAACTCTCTCAACCGCAAAGCCAGCCCGGTGAAAAACCGCAGTCTGCAGAGTCTGCGGCGCTGGGCAGCTGAGCCGGCTTTGCAGGACCAGGTTTGCCAAAATTCTGGGGCCAGAGGAGACCGGCGCGAATGCCGCGACTTCCCGACCAAGTACAAAATTCATGAAACTCCCAGTCGTGTTGCTGTAACCTGTACATCAACACTGTAACACTTCAAAAGCTAATCATAACGCAGGTCATGCAATAACTTTAACAGTCAAGAAGTAAACACCAGGCAGTCATTTGACAACGCAGGTCTGAATTTCATTTGCGAAGCCCACATCGAGATCCTTCGCTGCCTGGTACACCATTCGATGGAACTCCGTGCTGCCATCTCTGAAATACTTCTCCAGGCCAAGAGTCGGGATGTCATCAACAGCACAACAGCGAGCGAGCAGAACAGTGCGGTGTAGTGTTTGCAGATGCTTGGAAGGCGTGAGTGCACTGAACAACCACGGGTCAACGTGTTGGCAGAAGGCCCAGTGATCCAAGGAATGCACGACAGTCCCCAAGTAGTGGGCTTCGCAGCTGTAGTTTGCTGGGAAATCGGCCCTGCAGTGATTGAAAGCCTGCCTAAAAGGGACTCTCAGCTGGATCATGAACTTCAGGAGTTTGGAATGCTCTGCCAGCTTCGTCACCAGCTTATGCTCTGCGACTCCTGTGCTTAAAGACTCAACGAGGACCGCTTCAACAGCGGGTCCTGCATCCTTATGCACCATGTTGCTGGCCATGCGGGGGAAGTTAGTGAATCCATAATGGATGTAGCAAGGCCAGGATCTCTCCATCAAGCTCCGCAGTCAGGAAGTCTTCCGTGTCGAGGTTCAACTTCACCACCATCCTCTTCTTCACTTCGAAGCGCACCTTCGAGTCGCAATCGTCGCAGTCCACGTACATCGGGAAGGGGCTGTAGACAAAGGTGGCCACACGGCCCTCCGCCTCCGTGTCGTCAATGCGGGCCACGCCGGTGCACAGATTTTCCAAGACCAGGTGGTAGATCCTCGGCTGCAAGTGCTGCAAGTACAAACTTCTAAACCCTGAAAGCAAAGCAGCTTTCTTGGCTTTGAGTCGGCTCGGCGTTTCAACCCAGGAGCATGCGCCGCACCTTCTCTTCCGTTGCCTCTGGGAGCAGGCCGCAGAAGCTCAGCAGCCGAGCCAGCTGGATCTGGCACCATCCGCTTACCTGGGCAGCGAAAGAGCAGAAAAAATAGGCAGAAACCAAGTCGATCTAGAGAGGAAAGGTCCCACGAACATCGACTTTGTCGTAAGTTTGTGGCAAGACCTTTTTGCATGTTTTTTACTACCTACGCTATGACAGGCCGTTCGACTGTGGTCGGCTATAGCCATACTACTGGCTGGAAGGGAAAATCAAACCAAAGATCTGATAAAGGCTTACTTGTTTGACCCAACCACCACCAAAGCAAAGGCTGGCAGAGCAATGCAATGGGCGGCCCAGAGATACTGCCACAGAGTCAAGTGCACGTGGTTCATGTCCATCATAAAGTTAAAGGTTTGGGTGCCGCTGACGGGACAGGAACCCTTGGATCCCAAGGCTTCTTGACCTAGTAGGACGGGACAGCCCGCAGATTTCTGCATCGACGGGCACCGGACCGTGGGGGGCCGTCCGTTGCTCGGGCTGGAGGCGTTGGAGCGCGAGAGACGCGTCGAGAAGTGAAGCCCCCAGCTTTGGACGGCCCAGGCGAGCCAAGAAGCCCAGATGCCTCCGACAAGCAGAAGACTCCAGAACACCATCGCGCTCATCGTGTTACCGCTGACTCGAAGCTGCTGGCCAAATGTCTGCATGTCGGTCACTGGAAATGAAGTCTGGATGTCACTTGGCGAAAGCCGCGCACAATGACCTGAAACCGAAGGCCTCGCCGAGCAGTGCTCCAACCGGAACCCCAATAAAACCTCAATGTCACCGGTCCTTCAGCGGCGAGCACCTTGGCCTCCTCCGCCGCCCTCGAAGAAGGCTAAGTTACTTCCTCACACGGAGGGAGATTGCATCCGCGTTTCGGGCAGATCTCAATACGGGGATAAGCTCAAGATTCCGATGGTGCTCAGGATCGATGCTCCAATTACCATCGAACCGATTGGTGAAACCACGCTACCGTTCATATCACTCTCCCGCTCAGCTTGATGTACTGAAGCGCACTGTTGCTGAAGTCATCAGTATAATCTGAATGATGAGTGCCAATCCCGATGATCCAGACAACATGGGGTTGGCCGGGATAGAGCCCACCTGGGGCATCCGACAAGGCCTGTAAGTAGCTGAAAAAACTCCCGTACCGGAAGGAACCGTCTCGCTGGCTTAGGGCTTAGGGTACGGTATACTAAGTATACCCCAAACAACAGTATCAGCACAATCGGCACTGTCACTCTCACGTGTCCATCCTGTCCCGCTCTTGCAACCAGGTCTCCAATTGGTTGGCTGCTCGCTCGAAGAATTCATGTATGCCATCGACCAGAGACTGCATCATCCCATCCGAGATGCTACGGTACTTCCCTGCCGGGCACGAGACCTGAAACCACATGCTGGGATCTTCGGCAGCGTGTTTGTTCAGAGGGCTGACAGTAGGCATCACGGCATGTCCTGTTTTGTGCTCTGAAGTCAACCTTTTGCGAGCCGGGACATGGACATGAACCGGCATTTCAGAATATCTGACTCTTATGAAAAGAACGTTAGTCGGCTCGAAGTAGATCGAGACTCTCTTTTAGGATTCAAACTTTGGCGTGAGCGGCATCTGCCGCCGCAATCGAATTTCTCGTTGTATGGGCGCTTGGATGGCCACAGTCCAGGTCGGCTCTATGAAACATGCAAAACTCACTGGTCTGACTGCTGAACTCATCACCCTGCGCTTGCTGGACTCCTGGCTCCGGGGACTGAATGCGCGTTCCGCATCAAGCAGACCTGCTGCAGCGTCAGAGAGTGTCTGTGCTTGTCCGCTCGCTCGCAATGAGAGCATTGAGCTGAAGGAAGCTAGACACGGCCTGTGCTTTCATTTATCTTGCCGTCCCGTTAAGATTGATGCCCTTTCAAAAGTGAGAACACAAACACCTCAGCTCACTGTCCCATAAAGCACCACGTCTCGTGGGCACCGACGAGCGGCACAGCATGCTGAGAACCAGCCCGAGCATGCGCGCCACAGGATGGAGGGGTAGCATTTTGCAGCCCCATTTCGTTGCAGCCGCCATTTTGGCAGTCATGGCTGCTGTCTCTGGCCGGCCAGTCACGCCCTTCATCGTTCCTATCACAGTCTCATTGTTTCCAGTTGCTAAAAGGTTACCGAGGCAGTCTGACTTAATTAGTCAGTGAGCTACTCAATCCTGGCGCCCAGGCAGACAGGCAGCACATACTAGGTTGAATTCATAGTGCCAGGTGTTGTACCTTTGCTCCCTAGTTCTCGGTCCTTGGCTTCTCTTTTCCTTTGTTCTTCTTCGTCTTCTTCCTCTTCTTCTTGTTCCTCTTGCTGCTGCTCGTAGAAGTCCTGCATCATCTGGTTCAGCTGTTCCTTTACGGCGTCACATGTACCTAGGACGAAGGCCATGTGTTCCTTGACCTGTTGCCGGTCTCTGTCGTTCTGTTCGGCCATTTCCTGAACCTGGTGCTTGACGTCGTAGATTTGTCCTGTCAAGGACTCCACACAACCAGCCACGTGTTCCTGGCTTTTGCGCAAACGCGCAGCTTCCTCTGTGTTCTTCCTGATCGACTCAGCGATCAAGTTCCTTTCATCAGAAGCGTTCCTTAAGGCGGTCGCCGCTTCCTTCAAAATCTCAAGTTCCTTGAAAACTTCCGCTGTGTTCTTGCTCGAACTCGCGCTTGCTTCCATGGCTGCTAAGGTTCCTTGGCTCTGTCCTTCTGTGGTCCTTTGACCTTCTGCTACCGGGCGAACTAGTTCCTGGATACCTGAGCGTTCCGCGAGTGTTCCGCAGAGTTCCTTGAGCTGCGAAAGCATCTCACAACATGTTGTTCCATGCGCTGTTCCTGAAGACGTTCCTAGCTCACATGCACTCGTGTCACTGCACATGCCGTCCTGCTCACATGCACTTGCACAACAGAAAACATGTTCCTGAAAGTCTGGCTGAAACTCTTCTTCCTGAACACAACTCTCAAAACACTGTTCCTTGAAACTCTGAATCTGAAGACTGTCTGAAATACCTGAAATTCCTGCAAACAACAAAGCTGCAAAAGACAAAGTTCCTGGGCTCTTGATCATTCTTACAACTGCTTTAGCTTGTGTTTGGGCCTTGTGTTCCTTGAGCTCTTCTCTGCCTACTGGTTCGTTCTCGCTGGTTTGAAAACCTAGCCAGTGCAACAACAGTCTGATACGCTTCGCTGAAAGGGGCTTGGTACCTATGTCGGCTGTGTTCTCCTTGGTTCCTACTGGGTGAACACTAATTGTTCCTTCTTTGTGGAGGTCTTGAAGAAAAAGGGTCCTGATCTGCAAATGCTTGACTCTTCCTACACCTTGCCTTGTAATAATTCCTCTAGCTGCAGAAGAATCCATGTACAAGTGTACCTTGCATTGTTTCCTGGTCAAGAATTCTACTGCTTCCTTCAACAATATAGAATCTGACGCTGCTGACGCTCCTGCGTAGTACTCTGCTTCACCACTGCTCAAGCTAACCGACTTCTGGTTCCTAGAAAAGGAGTAAATGCACTGACCGTCTAGGCAAACAATTCCTGAAGATGTTGAGCGCCTTGTGTCCTTCTTTCCTGCCCAATCTGAATCGCTGAAAACTTCCAAAAGGTGGTGTTCCTTGGGCCTTATTCCTGTAAAGTCGTAGTTACCGTTCCTGATGGATTCATGGAGATTACTGAGTCCTCTAGGCGTTTTCCTGTACACTAAATGGTATCCTTCAGTTCTCGACATGTACTGCACTAGGTGGACTAAGTGTTTCCAAGAACCATGTGTTGGTTCCGACATCTTGGAGGCCAAACCTCTCACGGCAAACTGCACGTCAGGGCGGTCCTGACTGACATACAAGAGTATGCCAACGCTTTTCCTGAACGATGCCGCTTGTTCCTGGTTCAAGGTCTGAGTGTTGTCCTGTTCCTGCGACTCTTGGGTGCACGGAGTTGGCTTCGAGGCTTTGCTGGTAAGCTTCAGTTCTTCCTTAAGCTTCACAAGATACTTCGGGTCACTCGTGATGTGGAGCTCGTGATTGTGGTAGCTGAATTTCCTTTTAAGGAATCGGATTGTCTGGTGTGACTCTCCTACCTCAAGTTCCTGCTCTGTTAAGAAGGGGCCTTCAACCTTTAGCTCGTAGGTTTCTCCTAGCTTTCCTAGCTTGGGCTCTAGGTGCCTTGTTTTCCCTGCTGCCTGAATGTCATCTACATGCACAACAAGTATGCTGTTCCTGTCGTCACGAAACAAAGTAGGGCAAGCTTTGCTCCTATCAAAGTTCTGCTCTTTGAGGGTTCCTGCAAAATGATCACTCCATAGTAGTGCTGCATCTCGCTGTCCTGGAAGTACTCTAAGCAGTAACAAACCTTCGTTCCTACAACTGGGGTCCTGGTCGCCAAACAGATCCACATATTCCTTCGGGAATTGACATGCACATCGAGTCCTTTGTGGGACCTGCAAGAATGCGTCCTTGACATCAATGGAGTACAGGGAATGTTCCTGTTGTAATCCCAAGATCGGGATAAGTCTCACCAACGATGCGCTCGTAGCTGGGCTGAACGTGTCGTTCCTTACTTCTGCTCCTTTGAACTCTCTCGCTACTAACCTAGCTCTCCGCATCCATCGGCCGTTCCTGAATCGCCAATCGAAGACGAATTTCGTCGTCAACCACTTTGTTCCTTGGTTGCTCTCTTCTTCTTCTGTCTCTCTCTCCTCTTCTCTCTCGAGTTCTTGCAAGGGTTTCCTTGCCAGTGCCTTCATCTCGGTGAGTCTGTTGATCTCTGTGAGCATTGCCTCACGATCCAGTTCCTGCAACTGGGCTTCTGCAACTTCTGGAGGTCCAGAATCTTCGCTCTTGAAGATGTCTTGTTCCTCATCGGAATCGCCAATGTCCGAATATGAATCTTCCCAGAAAATGTCCTCTGTACCTGGTTCTGCTTCAGGTAGTTCTTCATCATTGTGCTCAAATACTCTTCCTACGTTGAACGGAGGGTACTTCTTCTTCGGAGAATCAATCTTCGGGATCTTGGAACCTGTTCCTACATCGTCAAATTCCATTTTCCTAAGAGGTGCTGGTCCTCTAGCTGAAAGAAGCTCACTTGCCATTGCGCTGTCTGGGATGAGTTCTTCTTCTGAGGCTGCGTCCATTTCCTTACTGCTGCTACTAGAAGACGTTGGGTCTGAAGCTGCTTCGTCGTGTTTGTTTTGGTCGTATTCCTGCTCAAGTTCTTCTTCTGCTTTTCTCTTGCTCTGTGCCTGCTTCGCTTTGCTCTCTAGGTAGGTTGTCCTAGTAGGTCCTGACTTCCCTGCAGAGTCCCCGCCTTGGATGACAATCGGTCCTGCGATCGGTCCTGAAGGTGCGGAAGGTGCCGAGTCCTCGACCGACTGTTCCTGAGTTGCTCCATCCATGACAGGTGGCGCCTCTGCAATTGGTCCTGGAATGTTCTTCCTGGGAATGTTCCTTGTTGCCAGTGTAGTGTGCTTCACTTCCCAAGTGTGAATTCCTACGCTACTTATTCCTTTCACGTCGAAGTGTTCCACGCAACGTTTTGCGCTACGGCTTGTCTTGATGCCGTCCATGTGCCACGTAATGAAGAGGTTGTTGTCTGTTTTTCCTAAAAACACTCCTCTCAACCAAATAGGGTCACCTTTCCTATTGGCACGTGTTCCTGAACGATTGGTCAAAACCAAAAGTGATTCGCCAAATTCGGCGAGTTGGCCCTCGTAAGGCCTTCCTGCCATGAATTCATACGGAGTCATTCCTGTGGAGGAATGGCGATGGTACCTGTTCAAGGTCCATGCCGAGTGCCTGAAAGCCCAACTGAAGATTGGATGAGTATGAGCAATATATGTTCCTGTTCTGTGTTCAAGGTGCCTAATCAGGGTTGTTCCTTGTCTCCTAATGGTCTGAATTGCTCTCTCTGCCATGCCGTTGGTTTCCTTCTGGCCACTGACTGCGTCCTGCAAGACTGTTCCTAGACCTAAAGCTGCTCGCTGCTTCTGGATAACCTGTTTCAGCTTCATCATTGTTCCTTCGTTGTCTGCCTTCAAGTTGATGGTTCCATATCCAAGCTGAGTACTCAAGTAGGTTACTCCTTCGCAAAGGTGCTCTACAAGATCCTTTCCTTTAGATGCTGTCGGGATACAGACCATGTTCCTACTCCAAGAATCAACACACACAAGACTTACTGCCGCTGGTGCCTCATCATGACTTGTTCCTGTAAAACAGAAATCCATACAGAAAGTTGGTCTTGAAGATCTTTCCTTCTCTGGGTTCTCACGAAGGTGTGGAGACTCTTTTCCTTTGCATGCTACACACGTCGGACACCACGATGCATAAGGTAAGTGTGTGAGATTATGCACTGCAACTTCCTCCGGCTTTGGCTGTTTGGGTACCTTCAGAGGTTCAGCTTCTAGAAACTCTTTGTACTTCTTCTGGCCTGAAACAAGTTCCATGTGCCTTTCTGCTTCCATGATGGATCTACTGAGCCTTCTAAGAATCTCTTGCTTAGAGCCAGCTTTTGAGACTCCTAGTTCCTTGCACAACTCTCTCAGGGCCTTGAGGCTGTTCTGCTGATTGTACTCATGACCGTTGAATGTAAAAGACAATTCTCCTGCAAGTTCATGCCTGTGTGCTGGTGCTTGGGCCTCTGAGGTCTCTTCCTGTTCTTCTTCCTGTTCTGGAATCGTGTCCAGTTGGTGAACCTTCTGTTTTGGTCTTCTGGCCTTGGGGTTCACTGGTTCAATGAGTTCGAATACACTACGTCCTGTCCAGGATAAACCTCCTAGTGGTTCTGGGTCTCTGTGAGGCTCATCCAAAGTCCAGAACTTGTCATCCTCAAAGAAATCCTTATTGACCGGTTCTTCTCCATACGTGTACCTGTCTGGTTTGAGGTTTCCAATGTCTACTGGAATGTCATTGGTATCTCGAGGATTGAACAAAGTCTTCCTCAACGAGTTGTGGTACCTCGTGAGTGTAGTGCCATCCATGCTGATTGACCATGCATCTTCAGTGTACTCTTCAAACATCTTTCGATCCTCATCTTCCTTGGGGGTGCCTATGAGGTTCAGTGGAAATTCCTTGAGCGATACTAGCGTAAGCGTGCGGTACTCTTTACTGCCATCGAAGATTGTTCCAAACGGTTCCTCAAGTTCCTCAAACATGATGCTGTGATGCAGCAAATACCACTGATCATCATCCTCAATAAGCACTGCTCGATATGCGAACTTTCCTGGTGGAAACATCAAGTAAGTATCAACGTGTTCTGAGGTTCCTAGGCTGAAGTGGACTTGGTAAGGGTCTCGCCAGTTGGTCCAACCAACACGCTGTTCTTCAATGAGTTCCTTCAAGTTCTCGCACAAGTACATAGGGATAGGTTTTGCTTCTGCTTCCCAGTTGACTGCTCTCACAAAGGCTTTTGTTGTAAGTGAGTTGTTGTTGTAGTTCACTGCGATCTTGGTTGTTCCTTCTGTTAGGAAAGTGCCTGTTGCTGTTCCATCTCTGAACTCCCAGCCTTTCTTCAACAGTTTACCTACTGCCAAAAGAGGGTGCACAACCGATGAAATCAAGAACACTTCTTCAACCTTCACAATGTTTCCTTGAACATCCCGAAACTCAACCTCAATGATCCTTTGGTCTGAAACCTTGATCCGAGATCCTTGTGCATCTCGCAAAACTACCTTGGTAGTGTTGGGTGCCTTTCTTCCATACTTCTTCATCCACATCGGTGCCAACGAAATGTCGGCTCCTGAATCCAGCACGACCTCGATCTCTCGAGTTCTCGCGTTCCTTGCTGCACGCGCAAACCTGGTGATGGTCCTTGAGGGTGCTGTTCTCTCCACTCTGTTCCTTCTAGGAGGATGGTGACATCCGTTCTCACATTCCTGCATGTTTGGGTGCCACGGTGTTTCATGACATCCATTGGGACACTCAAAGTAGTATCCACGATCCTGAGTTCCTATCGGAGTTCCTGCTAGATGCCATTGCAACCATGCATCATCACTCACCTCATCACAGTCCTGAAACTCATCATCTTCATCACCAATCCAAAACTCTTCTGTCTCACTCCTCTCTTCCTGAACTTCTTCACCAACAACCCGCAAAACTCTTCCGAAGTACTCAATCTCTATCTCTTCAGAGTTCTCACTCAGCGCGAATTCCTCCGGAAAGCTTGTGGGCTCGTCTCCCATGTGGTACATGGAGACCATCCTAATCACTGGTCTTTGGGTTCCTTGGCTTGCTTGGCTTTGGCTTGTTGAGGTCTTGTTGGCTGACGAAGGGGCCTGAGTAGAAGTACCTGTAGTGCTCGCTTGCTCGCTCTGGTTTTCAAGGTCAACGTTCCTGGCCTGGTAACCCATGTCACGCATCTTCTGTCTGCACTGTGCTTCGAAATGTCCATACTTATGACAGTAGTGACACACTCCTGTAGCTGCTTGGGCTTTGCCTTTACCTTTTCCTTTGTGTCTGAAGAAACCTCTTCCTCGACCTTTGCCTTTTCCTTTGTAACCTCTGAAACCTCTACCTCGGCCTTTCCAGTTGCCTCGACCTCTGCCTTTGCCAAAACCTCCGAAACCTTTACCTTTACCTTTGCCTTTGCTGTCAAAGCCGTAACCTTTTCCAAAGTCCTTTCCACCTTTCTTGCCTTTTCCTTTACCTTTGCCTTTATGGTGAACATAACCTTTGCCATAGCCTTTCTTTCCTTTGTACCATGCTTGGTTGATATCCATTGCTGCAAGACCACCATGGTCATCACCTTTGTCGATCAAGTCTGTTGTGGTTCGGTGAGGTGTTCCTTGCTGGGCTGCCAAAGAGTTAGTCCAACGCTCGGTTGACTCATAGTTCACAAGGTACTGACGAAGAGTATTGTACTGTGTCTTCTCATCCATGTTGAGCAACAAGTGCCTTTTCACGTCAGGTTTCATACCTTGAATAAGAGTAGATACTTTCAAATTCTCCTGTACCTTTTCTCCAGTAGCCTTCTCGTACTTCTCGATGTGTTCCTCATATTCGAGGATATTCTCAGCAATTCCTTTGTTGTGAGCGAATTTGTAGTTGAGAATGTTGTGAAACAACTCCAACGATCTCGCACGATTCGTTGGTTGATATTCCTTGAGTAGCATACGGTAAGCTTCCATACCGTTCTCCTCAGCTACATGCTTTACAACTCGGTACGGCCTTCCTTTAGTGTATGAACAAAGAACACTGTACAGGCGTCTGCTTGTTTCCTTTGCTTCTGCAGACATCTCAGCCATCTTCACTTGCTTATCATCTTTTAAGTTCCTTTCGGCGATGTCCATGATCTTCACCATGTTGGAATCCACTGCTCCAAGCCAGATCCGCATCCTGTTCCTGAACTCTGTCCATCCACTCTTCTCTTCTTGCCATGTTCCTGGGGAAAATGCTTCGGGGCTTTTAATCAGCTTGTGCAACTCCACTTCTCCAGGCTTTCTTTGTTCCTTTACTGCTTTCTCCAGAGATGCTCCTATCTCCTCAAGTGTCGTTGCTGCGTTCGTGTGAGCGTCTGCCAACGCTGTTTGCGCTGTCTTCTGCTGTTCCTGAACTGCTGTCAGGGTTTCCTGGAATGCTTGTGTAAGTCCTGCTTCTCTTTGACTTCCTGAAGCTGCTGAGTTCCTGATCTCCTCTGCTAGTGTTTGTATTCCTTGTAAGGTCTGTGCATTGATCTCGGCAAGTGCCTTCAATGCATCCTCCATTCCTTTTGCTGTTTCAAGGTTGCTGTACACTAGTGCTGCTAAAAGTAGCGACTTGCACTGTTTCCTGCACACTGCTTGTGCTCTCCTTTCTCCTCTTGTCTTCCTTTGGTGCTTTGAGCAGTTGCTTGCTCTTGCGAAAAACACACTAGAATAGTACGACAGGGTGATCCAAGTAATCAGTCCCATTGGGGTTCCTAAGAACACTGCTATGCGAATTCCTTGAAATACAACTCTGTTGGAAATGACTTCCTGAACTATCACATGCACGACGTCGTGAAACTTCTTTCCTACAGTTGCTAGCTTTTCTACGAAACTGTGAACATGTTCCTGTACAAATTTCCTCAGTACTTCTCGCTGTTGTTTTACTAGGTACCTAGGGGCGTAGCCTGACTCAAGGCTCTCACTCTCCTGGTTCTCGGTGTTCTGGTTGCCGTTCCTGTTCTCTTCCGTGTAGTACTCGCCGGTCACGCTAACGACGCTGTAGAGCTCGTTCATCACTTGGTTCATGCACAACAAAGCGTACGGTACCATGACTTTTCCTATCTCCACATAGTCCTTAATCGTGTACGCGTTCGTGTTCCTGATCGTGTTCACGTTGGTGCCGTCGGGGTTCACGCTGCACTCGTTGTAGCCTTGCTGGTAGTACTCGCCGTACACGTCGTAGTTCCTGTAGCGGTTCCGGTGCGTATTGGGCTTCCTTCTGCTCGACCACACTGCCATGAGCTCGCTCTCGTCACTCTCTACGTAAGTGAGTTCCTTTCTCCCACGGCTCACATCCTTGGAGGGTAAGGCGTCTCCAAGGGCAAGTTCTTCCTTGGTCTCCTCGTTGTTGCCAAGGGCCTGCCACGGTCTCACCGCCATACTTCTTGCTCCTGGGACCAAGATCATCCCGCACAAAGTTGCGAGGCTTCCCAGTGCGAAACCAACCAGCAGCACCATACATGCTGCCAAACCGTAGCACTTCATGTTCCTTTTCTCTCTCTCTTCCACCAACACTCGGTCGGGGTAGCAATCGCTGCAAGCGTCAAAGTCTCGCGCGTTTCCTGCTGTCACGTTGTGGTTGCGAAGGTGTCCACAACCTCTGCGGTGGTACTTTGTTCCTGAACGGACTGCGATCCTGAGCGTGGGCATGTTGAGCACTGTCTCCGTCTTCTTGGTGATCTGCTCATTTGCGCGCATCTGCTTCCATCCGGCAACGAGGCAAACTGCCATGGCGCCGAGCATCATGGTTCCTATGGCTACGAGTAGCATCATCGCTGCCAAGGAGGTTCCTGGAGGCAGCTCCGCTACCATGTTAAAGAACGGGCTTCACTAAGGGTTCCTACCCACAAAGACTGTCGGACACTTTTGTTCCTGGGCACGGTGTGTCCTGGGGTCTCGAGCCTGCACGTCGCGTGTGCGTGACGGCTGTTCCTGTACATTAACTGTACTGCACTAGCTGTGTTACTGTTCCTGGCAGAATGTTTAACATGCCCAAGCTCTGGCGCCCAACCATACTGCACTTTCTCAGGCAAAGGAAATCGCATCATAAGATCACAACTTCCCCGCATGGGCCGGAATGGATCCCACTGAAACTGCTGATGACGGAAATTGAAGTTCGCCACATTAAGCTCCAGGCACTGTTTCTGAGTGGAAATCTTTCCGGCATCAGATTCACGGGGTTCTTCACGATGTGAACTCACTTGAAGCACCTTGCAGCCTCGGAGAAGCCGTCCAAGTCTCTGTGTCCCCAGCACTTCAGAGTCAGAGAGAGTCGCAAGTCAGTAACTTAGCCCGAAAGATGTATAGTTGATGATGACGCATACAATGGGGCAGCAGTTCGGAATACTGAACACCTAAACAACAAGCTCAGACATCAGCACACGCGTATGGAGATACTCACCAACCAAATATTCATCGTAAAAACACGTTTGATAACGAATAGTCGCGCAGGAAGAAATGCAAGCACATGGATGTTGTTCTAAATTAAAGGAGCCATGCCCCGGCATTAGGACAGCCGCCCTTGCGCCGTCTTGCACGCGCAGAGGTTTTCGCTCATGCCAACATAACCTTTTGACAAACCGTAAAATGCCATGCATTTCGACTTCGTTTGTGTGTCATGTATCTTGCGCCCGCCCTTGCGGGAGCTTGCGCACGCACGGGTTTTTCACCACGATGCAAAAACCTAATGCCGGCCCTACTCTTGCTACAGGAGGCGGGGGTTTAGAACGGCATCCACATACCAACAGTGCATCGAGAACAGAACGAATTATACGACAGGACAAAGGAACAGCTGGACACATAGCAAACACCATAACAGATAGGATCACTCACAACAATCCTATGGTGCTAAGCCCAATGAGGCGACTGCCAGCTTCCACTTCTGCTTCGCCTTGGCGCAGAGCAGCTCCAGGGTGGGTTCGCAGTATATTGTGGTATATCTACTAGAATATCCCAATTGCATCTGGGGTGCATTGCCGTTCCAGCCGGCCTCGAACATCGCAAATGTCACTGTCACAACCGCATTTCGACCAACAAAAGCCAAGCTGCCCAGACGTGCTTGTCCCCTGTCTTGCCCTGATGTGATGCTAACGGAGAATTGCAAACTCTCTTCTGCAGACCTGCCTGGTACTTGTACTTGCTGCGTCCCTGGTCCACCCACTCCGTCTCATCGTAAGTGCTGTAGTAGGCACCTTCAAACAGCCATCGGTCTGTACACCTGCTGCTTTCGTTGCTTACGCCCGGTGCAGCTGGAGAGCCCCCCCCACCATCCACCTTGACCGTGTCCTGCAGCTAGCAAGGTTGGAATCCTTTGCTGCTGCTGCTCCATTGATGCCGGCTGCTCAGTGCCTCCGACTCATGCAAGAAATGCTGCAGCCTCTGAGGCGGACGCGCTGCATCTTGGATTCTGGCTCTGCATTCCAAACTTCACCTGATCTTGCTCTGTGTCCACCCCTCCCGGGCTCCTTGTTGTTGACCAAATTCAACAAGAACTGGCCGGCCTTCGCTTGTGCCAGGGGCCCTTTCCGTATGACTCCCGGACCCATGCACATGCAACTGCCCTGGCCTGTGAAGGTGACTCGGGCCTTCGCACGGAAGGGCCATTAAATCAACACATCATATACACTTCATCAGCCTCACTGGCTTCTTTGATCCAATGTTACCATAACCGCATCAGCCCGTGAATCTCACGCACGCAGTGCCTGCGTCTTATCCGAACGTGGAACTTTCGCATGTCATTCTTCGCTTTCGCGCGTTCGGAGCTTTCGGGCTTCCTTCGCGGCTCTTCTTGGCGCAAGGTGCAACATAAAGCACGCTCTAAGCCGCAACCTGAGCTGATGGCCGTCGACAGCATCGCTGCGTGCAAATCTGTTGGATGCCCCAGCCAAGTGGATGAGCCTCGGTCGGAACTGAAACTGCAGCTTTGCACGGCTTCGGCGGCTTCGCGAAGCATCGCGAGCCTGCAGAAAGGCACTGCCGATCTCGACTGTGCGATCACAGAAGGCATCCAGGGCGGCACATCTCTGCCAGATCTCCTCCTGTCGCTGCCGAGGTGTGTGTGTGTGTGTGTGTGTGTGTGTGTGTGTGTGTGTGTGTGTGTGCGTGTGATGTTTCATGTCGTTGGTGTTAAGCGCCACACCTGGCCCAGCAACTTCATGACCACATCGTCCGTAAACTTCGAGCTTCAGGCTCGGCTTGTTATTGTGATCCGCCCGCTCGTCACAAACACTGTCCGAGCCCCATGCTGCCAGGATCGGCGCTTCGCCCAGCGGGCGCTTCGCCATGCGAAACTTTAACCTCCTTCACGAATGGGAAAAGCAAGGGCGACGAAGGAACAACCCATCATTTTAGGGTTTAGGGTTTATACATGCGTGTTCTTTGGCAGCCCTCAATCGAAAACTCAATCTTTCTCTGGCCAACGCCGGAAAGGGATGCGGTGCATCTAGAGGAGAGACTAGACCTCAAATCCTGTAAGAAGCCACCATTGGAACTTGGCTATGGTTAACATGGAAGCACCTCCAACTATTCCCATGTCATCCACAGAACTTGCTCAAGAAAAACGTATCTTCCTCATGCCTTCCATCACGGACATGCAGCGGTTCTGCATGCAATTCCCGCATGGTGCTGCCATGTGCTGCAAAGTCTGCAAGAGACGTGTCAACATGCGCGCCAGTCCTTGGGCAAAGTCCGGTGCTCACCATGTCCAGCAGGATACTTGGCGCCTAAGAGTTTTTCTCGCTACAAACAGTTCTTGGGCAGCAGTGTTGCAAAAGAAGTGCTGGCTGGCAAGTTTCGCTTTTTTGCGAGGCTGCGAGACGCGGTGAGCAATCGCGCGGCGAGCCATAGCTTGGTAACACCAAGAGAGACACGAAATTTGAGCCCTCCAGCCTTTTGAATCCTCGAAGAGCATTCCAAGGGTGCTTAAAAGATTTTGTAAGCGGAGCTTCTCAGAGCTGCGTGCATATGTACCTCATGCATATGCACCTCATCCCGCACCACGGCACCACGGATCTTCCATGTTCAGCCTCAGCTTCGCCCCCACACCTTAGCTCTCATTGCAAAAAACTCATGTTTCCAGGAAGTTTGTGGTTAATGTCTTGCTGTTGCCCCCCCTCCCCCTCACTCAGGGCTTGCCTTTTTCCGATGACTACTGGTTACTGGTTTCGTGCGCTTGTTCCTTGGGCTGCTAAAAAACATACCGCTGAAAATTGTTGTTGTTGCGCGGGACCCTTGCCCCCCTCTCAACGTTCACCTCCTCTCAACGTTGAGACGCACAACTGCACAGCGTACCTCTGAAATCTTACGTGGAGCCGCGGCAAACTGCTGCGGTAAGACATGCGAAGCTGGAACTGCTGCGTGGTTTAGCTATGGTACTGTTTCGGTCAGAGTGACGCAAAAATGTTTGCTCAAAGGCCTTACAAATACATCCAGAACATCCAGTGCATACGGGTGGACATGGAGGGGAAGAGAAGTGAACACGATGATCTCAATGGGTTTTGTACGACATAGCAATCGCCGAACAACCAGCAGCGCGGCCAGACTCCAATCAAGTGGCTTTTCACCTTCACTGAACCATCGCAGTTGAAGCTTTCTCAAAGCTCAGCTGTTGTGAATCATAGTTTTTTCTATGTGTACGCAACCACACTTCAGAGCCTGTTTGTCCATATTGCGGCGAGCCAAAGCGAGTCACCGTTAAAAAAATTTGAGAGCATTTGCAAGAGCAAGACTTGTTGCTCTGACGGTAGAAGTGTGGGACCTCTTACTTTGCCAGTACTTCAAACTGGTAGCCTTCTGCCATGGTCACAGCGCCAATCCCTTGGAAGAGTTGGGACAGGGTCGAACTGAAGCTCCGAGCCGGTGATGCCAAAAGATAACGCCTTCAAACAAACAACCTCGCTATCATAGTGAGGCCACCTGGTTCAGCGCATTGCCTGCCACAGATATAGGAAACTGCCTGTAGGCCGCATGCAGTCTAAACAGCATGAGACCCTGGCCCAACCTGCCAAACACGAGAATCAAACGAAATCTTTTGTGCATCCTGCTGCTCCCGAGTAGGCCTCAAACTTGAGGAGACAACACACCACGTACTATGGCGTACTATCACATACTACAAGCAGAACGTCTTGCATCTCGGGAAGCCACCCTTGCATGTCGGCCCTCTTATATACTACTTTACTATTTTGCTGTTTCACTCCACATGGCACTGCAATGGCCGACGTTTGGGGTTGGCAGCCCGAGATGCAAAACAACGTTTACCATGGTCTGAGGCCCCAACACATCTGCAAATTCGACGACACATCGGCAACTGTTGGCGATCGATGAACGGCTCGTCATCTGAGTCATCTTCCTCTGGTTCTTGGCATGTTATGTGATGCAGCTCAACGCGTTTCTAACCCAGCCTCCAAAACCTCGTCACGAATCAGACTCAACCCCGCTGGCCCCTAGCGACAGGGTTTCTTGACTCATCCCAAAGTGGCATGAACCCACACTGCAATGCCTCTGCATTGCCGGTGATCAAAGATGTCGTTTCCTGGCCCGTGGTGACAAGTCTGCGTACAGGTGAACGCAATGCGAACCCAGCACACGAAGCTTCATCGCCAGTTCAAGATGACGCGAGAAGCTGCGACGACTGACTGATTTCCAACGACGAATCAAAGGTTGGGGCTTACTATCAAGTAGCTCAGCGCAAGGTCCAAGATCACATACAGATAGCCAAGTAAGTCCGGGAGCCACGTGTGCCGAAGGATGTAACCACTATTCCCAGAAGAGTACGGCCGCACGCACAGTACGTTCAGAGTGGAAACCTTCCAAACTCCGAACCATCCATCATCCTTTCCTACACAGCAAACATGCACAAGGACGTGGTCAGCTGTGGGCTACCTCTTGGGGCAGACCTGTCAAGATGACTCATTTAACGAATACAACATGATGGAACCCTGCGGCGGCGACAAGGTTTCGTGGCTCCGCTTATAATGGCATGAGCCCAACCCACAACGCTAACTGCAAATGCCATTCGGGACCCCGTGCTGAAGTTGGGAGTTGACAAAACGTCGCGGCTGCGCATCCGTTTTTGTCTCTACAGTGAGTGTGTAAGCGCTTCCCTCCAGTTTAGGATGCGGCTGCACACATTGAGTCTGTGTAGCAAAAACCCAAGTGCAGCAGACTTGGCCCAGCAATTCTGAATATATATATATATATATATATATATATATATATGTGCCCGATACCTTTAGGGTCTATATAACCGCGGTTTGTTGTCTTCAGCACATAATGGGAAGCAAAATATGAGGTATAAGCACAGCCCACATTACAAAGCCACGACCTGAAAAGTTTCGGATCGACTAGGCTATATTTTTCTATCAAGTAATTATAGCAAATTACTCGCATTCAGGGAGACGAGTATTATATAAACAGAACATCGAGTGTTGATCCCAACAGTGTCGATGAATAAACATTCGTTGTGATGACACATTTCAGTGTATAGAGTCCATACATCTTGCAGGAATGATGTATCGTCGTGGAGATATGCATAGCACTGTCAGCAGTATATCGGCAACATGGACAAATTGTCCTGTCCAAATATTTCACAATTCGACTTATTGTTGACTTGCCAGCGCTTTAGTAATTGCATACGACATATCCATCCAAGAATCACGTAATAAGCATGCACGCTGTAATATGGCATAAATTTGTTTGTAATTTCCGCACAGGCCAGAATGCAAAACCTGACAGGTTCGGTACTCATGAATCGGATGTGTTCATATGACAAATTATGGGAATACATACGGCATGGCACATCCATATCACATGATGCTGTCGCAACACTTACTACAACTCGTTGCCTGTTATATTCTGTTGTTACATATGCTACATATATCTACTGAGGCAAGCCAGGTCTGAACAAACTAGTTCCTTGTCAATAGGGTTTCAATAGGAGGAGTGCATGTAATGTGTTGGTTCGCCCTGTCCAGGAAGTGAAGAGAAACATTATAGCCCCTGCAATGTGCCAGTTTCTTCTGTCCGTAAGAAGGGCTTTCCGAGGTATCAGCTTCATATCAAGAGGGCTTCAGTAGGATGAGTGGGCGTGACAGGTCAAAGGCTTGTAATGTGTTCGTTATTCGTTTGTTCTGTCTGGGGGCTTTCGAATGTATAAGTTCCTCGCCAAAAGAGTTTCGATAGGCTGGAGTGGAGTGACACATTAGAGAGTCTATATTGTGTCAGTTTGTTCTGCCCAGGGGCCTTCCAATATACAGGGTCGCTTCAGTGTACAAGTTCCTTGTCAATAGGTTTCCATGGGGAATGGAGTAACACATTAGAGGGTCTGTAATGTGTCAGGTCGCTGTGTCCAGGAGCCTTCCAAAGTAGGATTTTCCTTGTCAATATACTTTCAATAAAAGGGATGAAGTGACACATTAGAGGGCTTGTAATGTGTTACTTCGTTATGCCCAGGTCAATAGAGTTTGAACAGGGGAAGTGGAGTAACACTTTACAGGGCATGTAATGTGCCAATCTGTTATGTCCTGGACTTTCCAGTGTATAAGTTCCTTGTCAGTAGAGGGTCAACCGGAGTGGGTGGAGTGACACATTAGGGTGCCTGTAATATGTCAATTTGATATGCCCAGTTACAGGGGCCTGAAAGTGTATAAGTTCCTTGTTAGTAGGGTTTCAGTAGGAGAAATGGAGTGACACATTAGAGGGCATGTAATATGTCAATTTGCCCAGTCCAGGACCCAGGAAGTGAAGATACACATTATAGTGGGTTTAATGTGCCAGTTTGTTATGTCCATAAAAAGTGCTTTCCGATGTATCAATTTCTTATCAGTAGGGTTTCAATAGGATAGGTGGAGCGACACATCATAGGGCCTGCAGTGTGTCAGTTTATTATGGTTTCCAGTGGAAAAGTTCCATTGCAATAGAGGTTCCATAGGAAGGAGTGGAGTGTCATTAGAGGGCCTGTAATGCGTCAATTTATACTACCCAGAGGCCTTCCAATATACAGAGGCCCTACAGTGTAAAAGTTCCTTGCCTTTAGGGTTTCAATAGGAACACTGACACATTAGAAGGCCTGTAGTGTGTCAGTTTGTTTTCCCATGTGCCTTCCAATGTATCTTTATACATATCAGATCTGATGTGATCACAGCATTAGCCAAGAAGGATATCACGTAGTTAATAGTCTTCACGATCTTAACAAAAGCGCAATTATCCGTATCGAAGGTATACATTCCCATGAAGAATCCCTATAGATCCCTTCACAGATCCCTTGTATGGAGCCCTCATAGACAGCCTTTATAGATTCGTATAGAAACTTTATATCAACAAATGGAATTCTTTGTAGAAAACTTTGCAAGATCCCTTACATGGAGCTTTCATAGACGACTGCTATATATTCCTTACCCTTTGTAGAAACCACATGGAAGCCCTGTATAGATCCCTCGTATGGAGCCCTTCTGGAAAACCCTTACAGATTGCTTATAGAAATCTTATAGATCCTCTATGTAGAGACCTTATAGAAATCCATTGTATAAAAAACTATAGATCCCTTACAGAGAGACTTTCTAGAAACCCATTATGGATCCCTCATATGGGGCCTTTATAGTAGGCCCGGTTACAAAGTATGTAGATGCGATGTGGTAAGCTATTCTTGATATAGTAGTTAAGATAAATCGATTGTATTATGGTTCGTACAATACCTATGAAATTACCTTTAAGAATATAGGGAGCGGTATTAAAACCAATGAAACCGGCAACGAAGATGATGACGATGATGAAGATGATGGAGATGATGAAGATGATGGAGATGATGAAGATGATGAAGATGATGCAGATGATGAAGATGATGAAGATGATGGGGATGATGAAGATGATGGAGATGATGAAGATGATGGGGGTGATGGATATGATGGAGATGGCAGGGGGCAGGGGGCAAATGGCAAAGGGGAGGGAAAGGTGAGGAGGTGGGGAAGGCAGGGATGGTAGGAGAGGGGGCAAGGGAACAGGGGGAGGGTTGGTGGGTGGGATCGGGTGGTTGGTGAGCGGTTGGGGGGGTGAGGGGTGGGTTTGGGGGAGTGGGAGTGGGCTGGTGGTGGGTGGGGTGGGGGTGGGGGTGCTGAAAAGATGACACATTTCCGGCCTGAAATGTGTCATGCTTCTTTCTGTAAGGCGGAAAAGATGACACATCTCCGGCCTGAAATGTGTCATGCTTCTTTCTGTAAGGCGGAAAAGATGACACATTTCCGGCCTGAAATGTGTCATGATTCTTTCTGTAAGGCGGAAACGATGACACATTTCTGGCCTGAAATGTGTCATGCTTCTTTCTGTAAGGCAGAAAAGATGACACATTTCCAGCCTGAAATGTGTCATGCTTCTTTCTGTAAGGCGGAAAAGATGACACATTTCCGGCCTGAAATGTGTCATGCTTCTTTCTGTAAGGCGGAAAAGATTACACACTTCCGGCCTGAAATGTGTCATGCTTCTTTCTGTAAGGCGGAAAAGATGACACATTTCCGGCCTGAAATGTGTCATGTTTCTTTCTGTAAGGCAGAAACGATGACACATTTCCGGCCTGAAATGTGTCATGCTTCTTTCTGTAAGGCGGAAATTCGATGACACATTTCCGGCCTGAAAACACATTTCCGGCCTGAAATGTGTCATGCTTCTTTCTGTAAGGCGGAAACGATGACACATTTCCGGCCTGAAATGTGTCATGCTTCTTTCTGTAAGGCGGAAAAGATGACACATTTCCGGCCTGAAATGTGTCATGCTTCCTCTGTAAGGCGGAAAAGATGACACATTTCCGGCCTGAAATGTGTCGTAAGGCGGATTTTCCGAAATGACGGAATGTTTCCGGCCTGAAATGTGTCATGCTTCTTTCTGTAAGGCGGAAAGGATGACACATTTCCGGCCTGAAATGTGTCGTGCTTCTTTCTGTAAGGCGGAAAAGATGACACATTTCCGGCCTGAAATGTGTCATGCTTCTTTCTGTAAGGCGGAAACGATGACACATTTCCGGGGTGAAATGTGTCATGCTTCTTTTTCGGAAGGCGGAAACGATGACACATTTCCGGCCTGAAATGTGTCATGCTTCTTTCTGTAAGGCGGAAAAGATGACACATTTCCGGCCTGAAATGTGTCATGCTTCTTTCTGTAAGGCGAAAAAAAGATGACACATTTCTGGCCTGAAATGTGTCATGTTTCTTTCTGTAAGGCGGAAACGATGACACATTTCCGGCCTGAAATGTGTCATGCTTCTTTCTGTAAGGCGGAAAAGATGACACATTTCCGGCCTGAAATGTGTCATGCTTCTTTCTGTAAGGATGGTGGTTGGGTGGGGGGTGGGGTGTCCGCAGCCCTGTTGGACCCTAGGAGTGGGTGGGGGGTTTGTGTTGGGGGAGCGGGAGTGGTGGTGGGTGGGGTGGGGAGGGGTGGGTTTGGGGGGTGGGGCCTGTAGGGGTGTTGGTGGGGTGGAGGTGGGTTTTGGGGTTGGAGGCGCATGGATGGGGGGAGGGCAGGGGCGGGGACACGACGGGGCGGTAAGGGGCCAAGGGGGGAGGAGGCGGAGGAAGGGAGGGGTGAAACCATAAACCTCTAAAGGGGTAGCTCTAACAGGTACCTACAGCAATGGCTGCATGCTCATACATATACATTCCGCTGCCCATTGGCTCACAGTGGTTTTACCATATTGAGACAAGACAAGCTCTCCTTGCGTAGCAAGACAAAACAACTACTGTCCGTGTGCAGGGCGCTGCCCTTTGATCCTTAGGGAATAACTGGTCATACACCTCCTCACAAGGAGTATCCCTTGGGGGTGTATCGGCACAGTTTTCTGGTAGCGGAGCCCGGAAAGGGCCGCCCGCCTCACAAAGTCCGCTACAGCGGTCGGCCTCGCCGAACGCTTAACCAAGCGGACAAGAGGCAGCACAATGTCGAGCTCGCATAGCGAAGCCGACGGCAGTTCCCAGTCCTCCGGGGGATATGAGAACGAAGAGACCTCCCAAGGTCCAGCTACTTATGTCGCACAGTCATATGCAACATCTGACCGCATGCTTGCATCATTAGGCATAACGCCCAAGATCGCGCCTGCCTATGATGGCACCACCTCGTGGTTTGAGTATGAACAGTTGATTGACGACTGGTGCGATATAACAACGCTGGATGATACCAAAAGAGGTCCGTCTCTCAAGACGAGGCTCTCCGGATTGGCCGCAGTACAAAAAGAATCACTCAACAGAGAAAGGCTTGCAGCCCCAGACGGAGTAGATTACTTCAAGAAGAAAGATGCGTCCATTTTTCGTGAAAGGAGAACAGTACGTTTTCCTGTGGCGTTTTCTCGGCCTATTCAAGGCATGGAAGGGCAACCAAGACTTTGTGACTTGGATTGCTAAGTTTGAGATCGTGCTACAGCGCGTGAGAAACTCGTGGATGGATCTCTTACCAGAGATAATTCTGGAAGATGCCCATCCGGATTTCATGCAGGCTGTGCAAGCAGATCAAACCTTCATGCGCCTACAGGATGCAACCGAGAGAGACACATACGCCGCACGTTTCTTCGAAACATGGAACAAGGAACGCCTTGATAATCATCGAAGAGCGTTTCCTCTTAATGATAATCTCCTAGCTCTCCTCTTCCTAGT
Organism: Symbiodinium sp. CCMP2592; assembly: GCA_905221615.1. NCBI lineage: Eukaryota > Dinophyceae > Suessiales > Symbiodiniaceae > Symbiodinium > Symbiodinium sp. CCMP2592. The sequence continues at coordinate 213,433 of CAJNDT010006214.1, forward strand.
GCAGTCCGACCTGAATGAGATGCAACGTGAGAGGTTGGTCACAGCATTGACCAACCAAGGTTTAACCGAATTGAGACCTACAACGTACCTATTCGTAACGCAGACTATGTTCGATCATTTCTCAACGACCAGAAACTGGTCTGCAGGAATCCCAATATTACTGGCACACATTCCTCACAAGAACGGAACCGCCATGGAAGGAGAAGATTCAACGCCGGCAAACGCGGAGGTCGAAAAACGTCCTCAATCCTCCGAATCAGGGTGAATACACGGAGTCGATGGATTCTGGTTCAAGACTAAGACACCCCTTGAGGAAGGCTTTCTTGCCGCCGAGGAATGAAGACGCTGTCTTCTGGAACAGTTGACGACCATGATGCCTTCGGTTGCAAGAAGATTCAAAAAGGAAGAAGAACCAAAATGCGTCCCCGTATCACCGGAGAGGCAAAAGGGTGGCAAGCGAAAAGGACGTGGCCGTTTTAGGTCATACCGCGGAAAAGGGAGAGCCAACCAGGCAGAACATGATCCAACTGATTCCAGCTATTTCGGTAGAGGTAAAGGAAAGGAAAAAGGAAAAGGTGGAAAAGGCAAAGGAAAAGGAAAGGACAAAGGAGATAAAGGAAGCTCCTTCAAGGGTACAAAATCAAAAGGCAAAGGTAAGGATACAGCTAAGTCTGCCTCCTTACAAGGAGACCAAACTGGATCTCCACAGGCCTATGAGAGTTCCACCGCACCGGGCTGGGATTCATGGTATGAGGACAGTTATTATACTGACTCCAGTTGGAATTATGCCGCTTATGACGATCAAACGTCTTATACATACTATGCATCACAAGCCTCACGAAGAAAGACACGGAAAAAGAAGAGAAGAAATCAAGCAGGATCATCAGGTAGAGGCACAGATCCGAGCGCGCACCAAGAACCCGTGTACAACTCATCAGTGAGTTACGCGCCTCAGGTTTTTGAACCATCTGAGGGGCAAGGTGTGGAGACTGCAACAGCAGTGTTTCCGTTGCAGCACACCGTCCTATCTGCTCTCACCGAGCGGATCAATCTTGATAAGAGCCCTACCTTTGTCATTCTTGACTCTGGTTGTACTAGGGCTATGGGTTCCCGCTAT